>PVIJ01010815.1:0-28110 GCA_004024925.1 Scalopus aquaticus | reverse complement strand
GGGAGCCCGAGGGAGGGAAGGGAAAGGGCACAAAATGGAATAGAAAAGAACACAAGGGACCATGGAGATGGATCACGGGTGAATTGGTGGTGGGCTACCCAAGGGGAATGTAAAATGTAAAAGACATAAATAACAATAAAAATATATATTATAAAAAATAAATAAATAAACCAAAAAAAAAGATACAACTATGTATCTAATGAATTAATTTCCAATATATTTTAGGAACTCAAACAACCTAACAGTAAAAACAAAAAATACTTCAATTAAAAAATGGCAAACTACCACAATAGAAATATTTCCAGAGAAGACATTCAAATCGTCAACAGGTACATGAAAAGGTGTTCATCACCATTACTCACCAGGGAAATGTAAATCAAATTCAAGAAATATCACCTCACATCTGTCAAAAAGAAAAAAAAAACAAGTGTACACAAGAATGTGGAGAAAAGGGATTCCTATGTATTGCCAGAGGGAATGTTAATTGGTATAACCACTATGAAAAACAGAATGGAGATTCCTCAAGACAACAAAAATAAAACTTCTATATGATCCAGCAGTTCACCTTTGCTGAATCTATTCAAAGAAAAAGAAACATTAACTCAAAAAGATATATGCATCTCCATATTCATGGCAATGTTATTTATCAATATAATAACCAAGATAGCAGAAAGAACTAAACATCCATTCATTGGTGGGTAAATGGAAAAAAGAAAATGTGATAGATACATATGTACGGGATATGTGTGTGTGTGTGTGTGTGTGTGTGTGTGTGTGTGTGTGTGTGTAATTTTAACTACAAAAAGGAAGAAAATTCTGCCATTTGTAACAATACGGATGAAACTTGAAGGCATATGCCAAATGGAATAATAATGAAATACATACTTGAAATTTTCTAAGAGAGTAAATCTTAAGTGATTTTACCACTCACAAAATATTGATAACTGTGTTATATGAAAATATGTTAACTTGGGTGTAAGCGTTTATGTATATCAAACCATCACTTTGCACACTTTAAATATATACAATTTCATTTGACAACTCTATCAATAAATCTGAGAAAAATTAAAAGGATATTATATATAGATTATGGTAGGGTTACCAGTGATTTTACTGTCTTTAGACTTTCTATAATTTTTTCAAAACTTCTTCAATGAACATACATTAATGTTGTAAAAATACATTTTACTATCAGAGCATGCTTTTAAATTGTATACTATTTATGTGCTCTATCTGTCCTTTATAGTCTGGAAATACAAAAACTATGAATCATTAAAAGAATTACATGTAAGCCCCTTTTATAAAACATACATAATTTCTCAGGCAAATTATTGCTTAAATGCCGGATATTTCATCAAAATCTTTCCCCAGCAGATAATGAGCATCCCAGCTGAGAAAAGTATACAAACACTTCTTCACAGCTTTAGTTGTTATCTTAATTATCATTGACACTAGGCCATAAAACAACAGTTTCTTAAAATAATGCAGTGTCAAGATATACCACTACTCTTCACTTTACTATATGATCCTAATGACCCAGTTCTTTGTAAATTATAAGGTGTTATAAATTAATAAATTCATTGAAAATTCACTTATTGTCCCATACTTTCATGGACCAATAAAATGACCATTCTTGGCAGAAAAGCATTACAAAAGGCAGCAAGGCAATGTTACAAATGAAAGTGTTAATATCAACAAAGTTTAATATTTATGCTTTTATTAATATGGTTTGATGATAATGTTAGCCTTTGTTCATGGTGTCTCTTCAATATAGTGTAGAGACAGGTTTGTTGGTTTGCTTTCTTTTGCCTGGTTTTCTTCATGTTCTCTTCATATAACATGAAGTGAAGTTGAAGTCCTACTATGGACACCTGAAGACAGGAGCTGTGTGGTGTTAAGCAAGCAGTGAAATTGATTAATGGGAAAAGTTTGCCTCACCCTTAACTGTTGCTTTTTAAATTCTGATTACTGCTAGTACTGGGGAACACAGTTTATACCCAAAGTGAACTCTCCAACCCTAAGGGGCTATCAAGACACCCCCAGATGGTACAATCTGGTTGACTTACATGGTGCTAATATCAAATGCTCATCCTGCTATGTGAGATTAAGCAGGACAGAAACGAAAGACAAGGAAATGAGCTCAGAAATAAAATATCTCAACAGATTTCAAAATTAAGAGGACTCAATTACAACTTGGAGGTGATTAAGTCACAAACAGAGAGGCATTGAGAATCAGCACAAAAAAGGCAGAGCAACCGTGATCTATAAATGTCTGTGCTCTCTGCTACCTGAACTATATAAAAACAGAAACAGACACAGATAAGTTGCAAACATCCCAAAGGATTACACAATATCTTATGTTGAAAGAATTATACCATCATAATTGGCTTAAAGATTAGAAACAACCCACAACTTTTCTGCACATCTAAAATTATTCTCATAACCTAAAGTCTAAGAAATAAAAGTAAAAAGTGTTTAAGTAACAAAATGACTAAAAACAAACAGGCAAAAGTATCCAGAAGCATGAAATGTGAATATTGAAATGACTATACAGTTTGAAGAGGGTCCACGAGATTTTAACAGTTGCAAAGGTAGGGTCACAAGATGTCATTCCATGCATTTATCTTCTTAAGATGATGTCAGATCTACTCTCTCCTATACTTTAAAGTCCCCAATAGAAAACCCAAAGTTTCATTGAGCTGATTATTGTAATTTTTAAATTCCTTTATTGTTCCTCACAAAATTCTTCCTTACAATCTAATTAAATTCATTATACTACAGTTTCAGCTCATCTTCACTTTGATTTTCCTTAGTGAAGATATAAATGTGGAGTGCCATTCTTTGGGTAAATGCTAGACTAGTACTTGAAGACAATTATGAAAATGACCTTTAGTCTTCAGGCTAACTAATGTCTGTTCTTTTACCTTTTTCTTTGTGGGTCATATTTTCTAAGTCTTTAATCATCTTTATGATTTTCTCTGAAGCTTTTTTTATTAGAAAGGCTCAATAGTGAAAAAGAACAAACTACTTAGCAGACTTGCAGTACTTTAATGACACAGTGAAGTTTCATAACACAGATTTGCCCTTTTCTCGTCATACTCAGAATTTGAAAAAATGTGAAAACTTTGCCCTAAGTAGCAAGAATTGTATTTTGTCACTGAAATAGTATCTCTCTCAAAAAGAATACTGTTCAAATTGAAATACACTATAACTTTTCAAAACCAAGGACATAGCATTCAAAATTCATGATTTGACCTACATTGGTATTTGGTCAACAATTAGGTTATTATAGACAATCTAGAGTTCAATAAATAATAAACTAAGCACATAAAGTAAAGCGATGACTTTTTAAACTCTGATCTGTTTCTTTCTATAAATGGACTCACTGACCTTTTATAACTACTTATGTTAGATAACAGATATGTATGACAACAAATTATAATATCATAATGGTTTATCTAAGTAAATTGGTCTGAAAAGGGGTAATTTGACTCTCTAAAACCATTTATTATTGGTTTCTCTCCACATTATGAAGTTAATTTGTTTTATGTATGTGTTAAAATGTCAAATCCCCACCAATGCTCAAGAAGAAAGTTTTAATATATTAATTTCTTGGGTGACACTCTATGACACTGCTGTATCTTTGAATTTTCCATGACTCTTGTAACTACTGTACTCTTCTTTTAAACTCATAATATCACAAACTAAGATTATAATGAAATTCTTTTCCAATTGGAATTTCTCTTACTTCATTTTCTTACCTAGTTAGGATCCTAATACTATATTAAACAGTAGTGGTGAGAGTGGACATCCTTGTCTTATTCTAGGTCTTAAGGTAAACAATTTCAGTTTTTAGCCATTAAGATCTTAACTGTGGGTTTGTCATATATGGTCTTCATTATATTGAGGTATGTTCCTTTAATTGCTAATTTATTGATATTTTTATCATTTCTAAGTGGTGAATCTTGTTAAATGTATTTCAGCATCTATGGATACTATCATGTGATTTTCATCTTGATTTTTGTCCATGTGGTGAATGGCAATGATTGATTTATATAAATTAATCCATCCTGTGCCTCTCAGGATGAATTCCACTTGGGATGTGTGATTCTCTTAATATACTGTTGTATTCAATTGGCCATGATTTGTTAAGGATATTCACATCTAAGTTCATCAAAGATATTGGTCAATAGTTTTCTTTTTTGTGTGCAAGCCTGGTCTGGTTTGGGAATGATGGCAATCATTAAAAAAAATCACAGGAATCTTAATTTAATATAAGTCTATTACCTGAAGAAAACATAACTGATCCTCAACCTATCTGGACCCCAGCTTTTTTCATTTCTCCAACTCAAGTCCCTTTTCCATTTAAGTAGTCAAGATTCTTTGATACACAGTTTCCATAGAACCCAATGTGATAATCCATCCACAAGAATTGGCTTATAAAGGAAAATATATCCAGTTTTCTTTACAAATCTGAAAATACAGAATTAAAGACTTAGATAAAAACATAAACACACAGAAGAAAACACAGAAAAAACACTCCATGACATTGGCTTTGTGAATATCTTTGGAACTCAACTCCAACAACAAGGGAAACAAAATCAAAAATAAACAAATGGAACTACATTAAACTAAAGACTTTACACAGCTAAAGGAATTCTCATTAAAATGAAAAGATGTCCCACTGATTGACAGAAAATATTTGCATATCATTCATCTGATGAAAAGCTGATATCCAAGATCTCAAAAGACGTGTACAACTTATAAATAAGTAAGTAAATAAATAAGGGGCATAAGAGCTAAATAGTTACTACCCTAAAGGAGACATACACAATGGCAAAGAGGTATATGAAAAAATGCTCTTCATTACTTATCATCAGGAAAATTAATATTAAAACAACAATGAGATAGCACCTCACACTCGTGAGAATGTCCCATATCAAAAGACCAGAAACAATGATAGCAAGGGTACAGAGAAAAAGGAACAATTATACATTGTTTGTGGGAATTACACTGGTCCAGCTCCTATGGGAAACAATTTAAAGTGTTTTCAAATATTGAGACCTTCCTGGTGGCACAATAGGTTAAGTCTCAGGACTGTGAAGCTATCCATAGCCATGGCAACACGAGTTCAACCCCTGGCCATGGAGCTTCCAACATGGTACAGCAGACCTCTCCTGCCTCGCCGGCTGCTCCCCTCAATAGTGCATTTCAGTCTGCCTGTTCTGCTCCCCACTCTGTCTCTGGTGAATCCTCTCACCACCCCACACCTCTGGTTTACACCCCAGTTCTTGTATGCATAAATAAATTAATCTTTAAAATAAGAGTTTTCAAATATTGAAAATAGATCCACCATAGATATCAACAATTCCACTCCTAGGTACCTACCCAAAAAAAATGTGGAAGCATTAATTTGTAGAGATATATGCACTCCTATGTTCATTGTAGCCCTGTTAACAAAAGCCAAGCTATGAAAACAACCCAAGTGCCCAACGGAAGATAGGTGGATTAAGAGGATGTGGCAAATAACACAATGGAATACTCAGCTATTAAAAAAAGAAGTCAAACTCTTGCAATTCTCAACAGCATAGATAGAACTGAAAGGGGTTATGCTATGTGAAATAGCCAGGAAGAGACAGACAAATACCAGATGGTTTCACTTATATGTGAAATACAGAGAAACAGAGTCAGACAAAATCAAACTAAATACAAACTCTAGAACTCTGACTGCAAAACTGAAAATACTAGAGGGGAAAGGGGAGGTGGAGAGCAAAGGGGAAGGGGGCCTGTGGTGTGGTACCTACATCTGAAGAGGTGTGACGTTTTCATGAACCAATGTTACCTCAATAAAATTTAAAAAAATTTAAGACCTACAAATACAACCCTAGTTTCCACTTTCTGCCTAAAAGACCAGTTGCTAACAATTTAATATTTGTGGCTCAAGGGTAATGACTGTCCTCTCCCAGACTGAATTATGCCCCACCAGAGGCAATCTGGGTTGTGAGCCTTCAACCAAATCTCATCCTCTTGGTCACACAGGACCTTGGGCCTGCTCACAGTCTGTTCATGTAGTGATTCCTCTGCCCATTTCCTTTTTCCATCTGGCTTCCTCTGCTTCCCATAAAGCAATTACAGTCCCATGCTTGGGAAAAAGCACTGATTGATGTAAATATACCAATTCTAATCCCCAGAACTACAAACAATTTCAGTTAAAGCAAACAACTAAATGTCCCCACAAAAAAAATACCAACCCAAAGGAATTGCAAACCTAACAAAACCTTTTTCTAGCCCTAGTTGATGGATCACATCAATTAAGCAATGCCCCTTACAAAAAGTACTGCATAAGTATAGGAACTGCACATTAACTGCCATAGAATATGAGAGCCATGTTCTTGTGTTGCATTCTTTTCCCTGTTTTCTACTATCATATTACTAACCTATATTTAAGCTCTCATAACTCCACAACTTGCTATTCTCTTCCTCTTGGTTTCCAGGTTTATAAATATAACTATTTTACATGGTGTCCATTTTATCATTTCACTCTTCAATAGATAACCTCCCTCGAGGGGCTTTTTTCTATGCCTCATGAAGCTAAATAAATATCTTAATCCTCATAGATATAACACAATAAAATAATCACTCAAATGGGCATTACCTTTGTATTACTGGGTCAATGTAAGACATCATACTTTCTGAAAAATTTCAAATTAATTATCAATGTTCTCAAATAGTCTCAACTGGTATAGCACCTGTATATTCTCTAAATATTCTGAGACAGTTTTCCCAGGTGTCCTATAATTCCAAATCAAAACCCAAGAATTAATATTAATAAAAATTCAAGCATAGTTTAATGGGAGTTGTATACATTACCTTTTAAAATATGCAACAACCATGAAAGTAGCTATTACTATTTTTATTTTGACAATTATAAAATGGAGGAACAAAAAAACTGAAGATCCACCCTCCTCCGAGGTTTCATGCAAAAATTCAGTTGTTTCTGGGGTTCACCCCAGATTTCTCTGATTCCCAAACATAGACATTTTTGCTCTTTACCACTAGGCTTTTTCCCCTCCTGCAAGTTGACAGTGCATCATCAAACTGACATTCAACTTGTCAATAAAATGAATTTGAATTTTCCATTATATCCTGGAGTTTTACTCCAAAAATTTACTTAAAAAATACATATAACTGGCCAGGTCTAACAAAAAATAATGCACAGGTTCACTTACTCATTTTCCTATTAACTATAGGTAAGAACATATTATTCTCTCTAAAAATAGCTGATGGCAATTTCCAAAGACAGAACTTTTTGTAGAGTTTATAAGTTAAGCACAGAGATGGTATAATATTGGGCTCTGTTAAGAAAGCTATTTTTTAAATGTCTACTATCAGGTGAAATGGATATTTTTTTAAATATTTGATAGAATGACATATATAATGAATCTTGTATTATAACGAATTTTTCTGTAAGCAATTTTTCTATTCACACTTCCCTATAACAACATCTTTATCATTAAAGTTTGGCAGTGAAAGACACAGAGATTCATCAGTAAGTTCACTAAACTTGGGCGGGAAAAATGATAAACATGATTGTTAACATTTTTCTTAAATACTCCAAGATATTTTTCTAAGAATAGAAGGTACCCTGAGTGATATGTCTTCCTCTAGTGATAGGGATTTTCATTGAACCTGCTAGATTTTTCCCACAAAGTCTTCCCTCCACTAAGGAAATTACATCTAATCCTTCCTATAATAAAAGTGATAATAAGTATCAAAAATAATATGAAAAAACATGTTAAACATGAAAAACATGTCAACATGAAAAAACAACCTATGGAATGGGAAAAATATTTGTAAACCATAATTCTTCTAAAGGGTTAATATTCAAAATATAAAGAACTCATACATCTCAATAGCAAGAAACAAAGAACCTGATTGAGTAACGAGCAAAGGCCTGAATAGATATTTCTCTCAATAAGATATAAGAAAGGCCAACCAGTATGTGAAAAAATGTTCAACATCACCAGACACTAAGGAAATGCAAATTAAAATCAAAGTGAGCTATCACCTCATGCCCGTTGGAAAGGTTATCATTAAAAGAACAATAGATAATAAATGTTGACCGGTGTGGAGAAAGGGGCACCCATGTGTACTAGTGGTAGGACTGTAAATTGGGAGGACTGGAAAACAGTATGGAAGGCTGTTCTGGCAGCAGGGCACCAGGACAGGACAGGTAGGGTGGCCGGGGGGCCAGGAGGCTGGCAGGCCTCCTACCCCCCCGCAAATATTCACCTTCTGGGGCTCTCTGGTGGCGTCTCGGGGTCTCGCTGCTGCCGCTTCTGCTTCCTGCCGGCTTCCGTCGCGCAGCTCTCTCCATTGCTGCTTTGCTCCAGGACTTCCTCGTGCTCTCTGCGTCTGCCCCCGCGCGCCCGCTGGCTTGCACGCTATGCCACACTACGGCCACGCTACGCCTCGGCCTTTTTCAGGCGCATGCGGCGCCCGCCGTCAGGCACGCACGTAGGCCTGCAGAGGCCCATCGCTAAGGCGGTAGGCGGAAAACCCTGGTAACTTTTCCGCCTACCCTACAAAGACCTTCAGAAATGTAAAGACAGAACTATCATATGATCCAGCAACTACATTTCTTAGAACAAATCCAAGGGAAATAAAACACTTTCATATTTGCTTATAGCAAATTCTAGGAACTGCACCGAAAAGACTATTAGCACTAATAACCAAATTCAATCAAGTTGTAAGACTGAAAATACACATTCAGAAATTAGTTGCATTTCTATACGCTAACAACTATCTGAAAAAAAAGAGAGATCCGGAATCTAATCAAATTTTAATTGCTGTGCTAATTAAAAAGCACTTAAATTTTCAATACAGGGTCTAAACGCTGGTGTTATTGCTGGTACTGTGGTGGCAGTAGCCATTCTCATAGGAGACAGTGTGCCTGTTTTTTCCAGAAAAAAAGAGAATGGCAAAATATGGGAAGGCTGAAATAAAGTGAGAAGAATAGGCAACTCAATGAATACCTAACATAATTCGAAGACTAACAACAAGAAGGGAAATTAGCAGATGGACCCAGATTATAAATGGATGAGCATGGCACAAAGCGATCTTTAAGGACTATTATTTTGTTAGTTAACGTCATGTATTTGTAATGGTGAAATATGTGCTCAAAACAAAAGCAGCTTGAAATTGGCTTTACCAGTCTCAATATTTGACCACAAATGTCTTATATAAACAGATATAAATAGAAAAAAAAACCTAGAACTTAGTCTTCATAGTTGAAATTATTCATGCATTGAAGAGCTACATTAAATATGCTTCTACAGTAGAGTTTCAATTAGTAGTTCATTCATTTGTGATTGAAAGCTGCCTTTACATTTACTTTCAAGTCTTGTACACATAAACTTCTTTTGGAAACTATAAAATAAAATATTGTTAAACTGAAAGGAAGGTAAAAAGGGAGGGAGGGAAGAAGAAAACAAAGGAGGAGAGCAAGAAGGAAGGGAGGGAGTAGGAAAAAAAAGAAAGGTAAATTAGGGATACTCACATGTGAGAAAAATGTTCATTTTTCACAACTTTCACAAAAGGTATCTGATGTAAGGAAGTGGTAACTGTGTTCACAATAGCACATGTCAGAAACTGCATGGAATATAGCAAAATATTCAGAATATCTTGGCAGTTCAAGAAAAAAAGTAATCAGAACAGGCTTGAATACGTTCAATAAAAACTGGGTTTATGGGTTAATGGTGTTTTGGGAAATGGAGTTTGGAATCCCACAGTGGAAACACTGTGCTTAAATTAACTATGTAAACACAGTTCTACTACAATAAGGATTCAAGTATTCTATACTAGGACTTTTCTATTGTCCCCCATAAATTTCTCAGTTAAAAACATCACTCCTAATACAGCTATGGAGAGAGAGCTAAAGTGAAGAGGTTGTTCCTGCTTCTTGCAGTCAAAACCCAGGTAAGCTATCCATGTAGACAAACCGGTAGCGAATCCATTTATAGAGTTCTCCCTTTCTGTGTAGGTATGCTACACACGAGTCACACATGCACTAAAACACAAGCAAATTTTACCATCCATCCTTCACAGCTCAGAAAACTCAAGCCTTCAACCATAGAAAGTCAGGAAAATAAGTAATATGCCTATCTGTTTTATCACCATCATTTCAGATGTGACACTGCATCATCCACACATTCAAAAGGAAAGTTTTGAAGTTTTTATAGAACTTTATACAGTTCCGGAAACATTTCTTATTATCAGTCTGCCTTTATGTTCTTTCTGATCATAATGTAAATGAACGGGTTATCACGGTGCAGATGTGATTTGAATTCTAAGAGATGAGGCCAATAAGACACCTTAGATTTTCATTTAAATTAGAAAAACTTTTTCTGCTGCCCTCTTTCTAGGCAAGAATTTTTTTTAGCTGTCTTCTGTATTTCCAACATATTTAAAAATCAAACTACTTTCTTATCTTCCCATTTTTTGCAATGGTTTTTGTGTGTCTTCATGAAGCCAAAACAACTGTGAAATTCTACAAATCTCCTACAGCCCTTGGCCTGCAAGCACACAGTCCCATCCATTATTACCATATTTCCATCCATCTAGAGTGCAGAGTGGGCCAGATTCCTACACAATTAGGAAGTTCAACAAGAAAAATTAGGACAACTGGCAATTTAACTTTATACAAAAAAATTTTAAGCTTTCAGCACTTTATTTTCGTAGTGTCCTATAGATGGAAATTTTGTCCAATACTGAACATGCTCTTTGTACCTCGTGATTAAAAATGTTACTTCTTTTCTATTTTATATCTCTCCTTCCTCAATAAACTTCCATTTATACAACTTCCTAGCTCAAAACCAACTTTTGCCTTCTCTTATTATCATTTTTTTAATCAGAATCGCTTTCTAGGTTATGTCATCTAAATGCCTAAAACTAATAACAAACCAGAAAAATCTTGAATAAAGATTCTTTTTATTTTTATATAACCTAAATAGCATCCAACCCCACAGAGCAGACTCAGAATATCTTGGCAGAAAATAGTGGGTGAATGAATAAATTAATGAATTAATTAATTCAAATTAGCACTTTGGATTTAAGAAACTATGACTTTATTTTCCTATAAACTAAACATGCTAGAGAAATTTCAGGTTTTTTGCTCTAAAATCAACTGACTCATAGCACGTAGATTTAGGTTTACTCGACAGTAGACAAATTTGTCTTCCTTCTTTAGGAAAAATGCTCATGATTATAGATATGATTATCTATTCCAATGAAGCCAGGCAAAGGCATGAATGACCAAAGCACAAGTTCTTATTTTTAATAGGTCCACTTTTCGAAATTACCTCATTTGGGCTATTATTAAAATGTGCTTGCATAAACTTGAAAAAGAGTATTCAGAGAAGTATGCCGGATTTTAGGGAAAGGTTAATACAGAATGAAACTTTGCCATCTATAATATTCAAAGTGAGGGAGAAAAAAATCACATAACCACATACTGAATGTATAAATACTAAAAATTGCTTTGCCCATTCACCTTCAAAAACTCACCTGTTAATAGAGCCAGCAGGTTTGTGGTTTTTGCTGCAAATTAGCTGTCAGTAAACTGTTAGAACGTTGCTGGACACGCATCTGGACATGCATCTGCACTGGGCTCTGGGTCATAAACAAATAAGGATTTGTATCAGATGGTCCAGACTTCAAAGGGTTAGCTGCTTTCCTTTTTGTTTCCCTGTGGCATTGCTGAGATAAATGCTCTACATTATTTTTCATGGTTTGAAGAATACTCTTGTTCAATGAGGTTTGTAGATGAAGCAACAAAACCAATCCTTTACTAGCCTTTTATGTGTTGCCCATTTCTCTTCATCAAGAGTTTATTTTATACAGTTATATGCAAATTTATAACCTCTGTTAAGCAGTTTTTATTTCAAAACCTTGGGTGAGAAATTTCAAAGCTTGCATATCTGCTTTGGACCACACAAAAGCAGCAAAGAAAGCTATTATTAATACTATTATCTTGAAATTATGAACACTGAAAAAGAAAGATAATCAAACTTCATTATGACATTATGGACACTGGAAAAGAAAGATAATCAAACTTTATTATGAAAACCTCTAGAAATGGAA
This sequence comes from Scalopus aquaticus, assembly GCA_004024925.1. NCBI lineage: Eukaryota > Metazoa > Chordata > Mammalia > Eulipotyphla > Talpidae > Scalopus > Scalopus aquaticus. The sequence goes on along the minus strand of PVIJ01010815.1, from coordinate 15,969 downwards.
AGGTATGATAGATGCCTTTATTTACAACTGAGCCAATAAAGTCCAGAAACTTTTAAGTGACGATGAGCAATTTAGTTAGCTAGAAAAAAAATGGTAACAAAATACAGAGTAGGCACAACACTGCCTCATTTCATAGAAAACAACCACCAATAAGTTATTTTAAAATGTAATTTTATCATTAAAAAACTTTTTATCAATGACTCACAGCATGTAGGAACCTTTGAGTTCCCACTTACTTATGCCAAACACAACTGAAAAATAGCTTTGTTTTTAGATCTTTATGTCCTCTCATAAACTGTCATTGACAAATATCATTCAGAATGAAATAAAAGATAATTAACAATTTTTAAAGGATTAAGTAAGTCAGTAGGGTTATCATATTGTCATTTGAATATGCTGAGTTCTTGGAAGATATTCTAATTTGGCTTCAATATTTCTTCTTTCTTTCATAATTAATAAAATAATACATTAATTGAGATATTTTTGAAGTCCTTTGTGTTACCATTTTGTTTTAGGCTATTTTAGATAAAATTAAAAGTTTGATTCCCAAACTATTAATTAGCATCACCCTGAGTAAAGGTTTGTATCTGATACACAGATAGCACTCCATAAAAAGTGATTATTTTGAAAATATTGCTGCTCTTCATAGAATTTCTGCAAAGAATATTGTTATAATTATCTCAGCTTGGAAAAAAAAGAGAATACTCTGACTTGCAATAATTTACTTTTGAATTCTATTTACTAAGCTTTGTCTCCCTTTATACAATAAAGTCATTGACCCCAATGTTAGTTAGACTTTTCTTTTTGAACTATTTGTGAAAAAGAGTAAGCTGGTAATAATTACTTAGAATAAAGGTAAATCTTAGGGGACATAAAGCAATGAAGAGGAAATATGTTTCTGATTAGTAGCCAGGAAGCAATATTACAAGACAGATCCCAGGTGAAAAATATTGATCTTATTTGATTGACATATCCTTCCAAGATTTAACCCAACCCTCAAAACCCAAGGATAAGAGCCTGGGCTTAGGCCTTCGCATCCCTGTCATGAATCAACAAGAACCACATCCAGGTGCCTCCCTGGTGGCAGAGGGGTTAAGTATCAGGGCTATCAAGCTATGGCCAGCCATTGCAGCACGAGTTCAACCCCCAGCCAGGGAGTTAACCCACATGGCACAGCAGATCTCTTCTGTCTCGCCTGTTGCTCCCCTCAGCAGTGTATTTCAGTTGCTCTGCCTGTTCTGCTCCCCACTCTGTCTCTGGTGAATTCTCGCACCTCTGGCCTACACACCAGCTCTTGTATGCACAAATAAATAAAATAAATCTTTTAAAAAAATTACATCAACCCCAAAAAAGCAACCATAAGCTGTGAGAGTGTCTTATCTTGAGGCAGGAAAGGAAGATACTGGTTTATGTTATTTAATTGTCTTCTATGCACAATAAATTGCTTCTTACCTCAGCTCCAGCAAGGTCTTGCTTGCTGCCACCACTGCCATTGCATAACTAGCCTCCTGTTGCAACAATAAAGACTTCTTGTTGGACCCACCCAAAGTTCCCTGACTCTCCTCCAGTTTGCTGGCATCCAGAACCTGGCTAGGTTTGGAGCCCTGGCTCATTTAGTTATTGTGGGTCACCTAGAGGCCATAGAACAAACTTTAAGGGAAATGATTTTTTAATGAGAATTAATCAAGTAATCCAGCATTACTACTAATAACACAACTCAAAGCCAAGTGACCCACTTATAGGTGCATGATTAATTGCATTGCTATGAAAATTAGATGACATAATCCACAAAGAGTACTTAGATAAATACATAATAAATATGAGCTGTTAACATTAAAAATTCTGGTTAACATTCTGTCACATGTCATAGTATATTGTCAAGATTATCGTCTTAGTCAATCTTCAAGTAATCTTCAAAGATAACTAATACTGTCTACATGCTATGAATAAAAAAAAAATCTAACCAGATTAAGTAACAAATTCCATGTCATTCTCCACACACTAAATTGTTTCATCTTTCCACTTTAAGATAATGCCCTTTAGCAGAGCATTAAAGGCACTTCATTATCCGACCCTATAATTTCCCCAAAGCAACTCCTGCAGTGCTCCCACACATACCCTTCCCGAATCACACCTCTTCCCTCCAACACACCAGCCCATTCCTTCGCAGAGGTAGTTTCGTCTTCATGAAACACTTTCCCTCTTGTTCTATGCCTGTCCACCTCGCAGACTCGTAATCACTAAGTCTCTGTTCAAGCATCACCTCTCCTAAAATATACCTTATTTTGATTGTTCTTTCCCTGCCTTCTCTGGACGCAGTTACCCTACTTCTGTGTTCACTCTTTCACGGATTTTACCATATGGCATTAAGCTTGGTCTACCCTTCCCCATCGATTCTTCCATGTAGAGGTTGAGGGAGCATCAATAACTTCTTCTCATTCCTCTCTATACCCCCGGCACTACGTACACCATATGACACAGGAATAGTTGGTCTATATATGGTGATAGAATGAAAGGAAAAATAAAAGAATGTGAACAAATGATAAGCAGTAGGAACTTAAACCCAAATTTTCTGAATCTAAGTTCTTAGCAGGCATTCTGTGCGGGGCCCAAATATTTTCTAAGCTTGCTACTAAGCGCTGGAGATAGCACGTTGAGGAAGGCATGATTCACACCCTGAAAGACAAATCCACACATGCTATCAAGCCTCAAGAATGCCAATTATTATAAAGCTATTAGACACCACATTTGAAATTGTATCTTCCTGGTTAGCTTGTGCAATTGCTCAGAGTTGAAACCTGCCTTTGTCTTTGTCTTAGGTATTTAGTGTCCACCTGGTGCTGATATCCTGCATCTTACTTTACCTTAGCAAAACAATTAGACAAGCAAATATACACAAAGGAAAACTGCAGTTTTTACATAATACATAATTTACAATCATATCCAAATTCCTTTGATTCTATAGCACTTGATTGAGCAGGCAAAGGTTCTAAAAGGATTCTGGATGGAAATCTTTTAAAGTGCTAATTAGATAATTATCATATAATAAAACATCGTGTGAAGTCACAGAAACTGATTATGTTTTCCAGCAATGCTCTTTATGTCATTAGTCCAATCCAGTAATTATGTGGATTTTGAGCATAATGAAAAATATATTTTATTTGAAGTCATTAATGAATTAAATGTAAAATATTAGAACTAAAAGCTATTGAAAGAAAGCAAAACAGAACACGTGGATCCTCCTGTTGAGGGTCTATTAAAAAATTAGGATTAATTCTAGGTGCTCGCTAGACTTATTTTGGAGATCATTTCACTATACATGCAAATATTAAATCATTATGTTATACACATGAAACTAATATAATAGGGTATGTCAGTTACACACCAATTTTTAAAAATTAGGATAATTCTGACAGAAGCTCCACTCTAACATTTGGAGTTTGATTGTGTTAGATGATTTTTTTATGTCTGGGAATACAACATTTGCATATTCACCAAGGAGATGGCTCCTCAAAGTGATGTGAGAGATGCCAGCAGGCCCAACAGCTGAAAAAATCCCTTTCACAGGCCAGGATGACAGTGCTTTCCCCCAGGACTGAAATATTCACTACAATAGTTTACCTATCAAATGCAGGAACAGGCCCTTGGGAAGACGGTTGTCAAATACACTTAGGTTAATTGAAGAGAGCTCTCTGGTATTTTACTATTTAAAAGGGCATAAAAAGTTTGGAGAAATGCAGAAAGAAAGGGGTCAGCAAGAAAGATAATGAAAAGAGAAGAGAAAGCAATTTCAATTTTATTTAATACCTGCCCTACCACAAAAAATGCTACCTTCTCAATCTTTGATTTTAAGTGCCTCTAGAAATAGAGAATAAATCTTCCATTTAAGCTTATTTTATATGAATCTTTTTCTGGTTATAATAAAAGTTTTCTTCTACTCAGTCTACTACACTACATCATAATAATAATGTATTTTTTTTTCCACATGCTGCCTTGAACTGCTTTGAACTCATTTTAAGGGTTTCTATGCATCTAGGAAGCATGTCTGGTCTCAATTTATATTAATTAAGTGCCTGGTATATGCAAGCCACTGTGTGCTAGGAGCTGTAAAAAGTATAAAAATCAACTAATATAAGGGAGAGATTCAAAAGAAGATGAAGAAAAAGCAATCAATGTGAGCTGGAGGGTGCATTAAGATAATGCTAATCAGTGACATATAAGTATAAGTAGCTATCACTAAACAAGGTCTAGACCAGAATGAATAACCTCTAATAGGAGATTAACATTATCATATCCAAGTACTAGAGTTAGGATATTTCACTTTTCTTTTTATGCTTGCATGTTTTTAAATGTATCTAGAAAGAATACTTATTACATTCTTAATGATGACTGAATTAGATGACAAATCATTATTTTGATATTCCAGTCTTTTTTTTTATTTTCTTTGCTCAAAGACATGCAGGTTTGTTCACTTCTGTTTTATATATTAGATCACAGAAGCAAATTGTTTTTTACATTAATCTACTTTTCCATCATTTGTTCACATTAATTTCTAGTTCTCTCTCAGATACATTGTTTACACAGCTCTCTCCCATAGTATGTTACCCACTGTCACCACCAATTGCACATAATAATAATACTGGGCACTTGTGATGCTCCATACATTTACTTAATTTACATGTGATTTTTCATTTAATACAACCTATCCTATCAAAATCAATTCTACTATAGCCCCATTTATGCATCAGGAATCTTCATCTTGGGAGAACTGTATTGTTCACTTAATCTCTCACAGTCGGTCAATAGTGAAGTGAATATGAATCCAGGCAAACCCCATGCATTCAAACACTATACTACTTTCCCTTCAGAAAACCTACATTTTTTCTAATAATGACTTATACATGCAGAGTAGTTTATCATATTCAGCACCATTATAAACATCATTGCATTGGATGCAAACAGTGGTGTGAGATTTATCAATATCAGTTGAGGTAACTGAAAGTTAGGTGCTTAAGGTTTCGACCTTTTCCTCTCTCGGTCATCCAAATAGCACTCTGATCTGGCTACAAAATTCAAAGTCTAGCTACACCTTTCAATTAAATTAATAAATAATTCAGCAAAATGTTCTTGCAGATCTCTCAAGAGCACCAAGAGGACAACCAAAAGGACAAACAAAAGATGATTTGAAATACCTCTATCTCTTTCTATAAGACCAGGTTCTTTCCCACACTACTTACATTAGTTGAATGTTTCTCCCTTCCCTAATGTAATGCTTAACATAATGCTTAGTTCCCAAAACTAAAATGCTAAAATCACAAGTCCTCTTGACTTGCTTACAGATAGTTAATTTTCCTGTTGATTGTGTATTAGGAACAGAAAGTATCAACTACCTTTTTTATGGTGTTACGATAATTACCAGAGAGGATAAGAGATTCAGCAAAAGTCAGCTCACTCATAAAAATCAGGGGTTATCTTTCCAGTGTACAAGAAAAAGAACAAGGGCTTTGGAAAGATAATCATGTGTTCTATTCTGTGAGTCACTAAACCATTAAGTGTAATTTTCCCCTATGGTTTCAGTAACTGTGATAGAAAATGTCATCATCCAAACTATTTGAAGTGCTGCCCAACTGGGATAAAGCTAATAGAAAGAATTTTTGACAACAGAGGAATAGTTCTCAAGTCCCACATCAGCTTGTACTCATTCGACACAATAAATTAATTGTAGTGAATACATCAGCATAAAATAAAAATCTGGGGTGGACTGGGAGCTCTGGAGGATTCAAAAAGCCAGAGACACAAGGCCTGGGATTCCCACAGAAGGAGCTACCAAGAAAAACTCAAGAGGCAGTTCTCTTAGAGAAATCTCGACACAACTATTGGGCAAGCAGGACAACATTCTGGGGTTTCAGGGTGGCCTTGGTCAAGGAGTTTCCAGAGGGGGCAACCACAAACATGTAACCGTGGCAGCAGAGGTGGGAGCACGAGCAGGGAGAAGCCTTAAAGCTTCTCCTGAAGAGGAGGCCAGAGGAAGAAAACTGTCAGAAGCCCTGCATGGGAGAGCACCTGCCCAGACGCAATCATCGGACATGCCCTGCAGACTTTGAGCTCTAGCTGGACAGACATCTTGAAGGACAGGAGAAGATGGACATGTGACAGCAGCAAAGGAGTGGGGAGGCAGATTTACATTTACAGGCATGCAAAATATTTTGAGACAGTTCACCATGAAAGTCAAGATTGAAACCTTTGAGTGATTAAGATACAAGGAATATCATTTTCAATTTTCTAACATCTAGCACTCACCCCCTCTCCCCTCTCAAGCCTGGCACTGTTCCTGGGCCATAGAAGAAACTCAGAAAGTAATCGTTGAATTAATGAGTAATAAACAAATTCAACATCTAAATTCATATATAAATTATTATAAATTCAATGTATAAATTATAAATTATTCAATATATAAATTAAAAAATAGGTAACATTAAAGTAAAAAAATAAAAAGCAAAAAATTTTGAGAATGCAAAAAAGAGGAAAACAACATAATGATGAAATGCTTTACTAAGGAAATCTGCAGGCAATGAATAAAACCTGAACATTCCAGAAGTCAAACATTTCATAAAAATTACTTTAATAGAGGCATAGTTTTGTAGAAGAATGAAGAACTGTTTATCAGTTCCCAAGGAGTCTTGTCACCAGGAGATTTATGTAACAGACGGTAAGCAGCAGTACAATGTAACGGACACATTTTCAAAAGTCACAGAGCAAAAGCTTTTGCAAAGCACTCTGCAATGGTTATGTCGAAAAGCAGATCTTAGTAAAAGCTGAGGATAAAAGCAAAAAATGTTTTTTAAAGAAATTCAAATGAAGGCCAGGGCATGATGATACAATCTAGGCATGTAATTTTCTGCTGATTTGGTTTAATACATGTATAAATTCAAACAAGCTATGAGATGAATTCTTAAACTTATCCTTTACTATCCCTCTCTGAAAGTTCAATTGTCCCAGCCAGGTTTTTTTCAAGAGATGCTTTTAGATGATAAGTATTATAGAAATGAATGATTTTTAAAGAGTAGATATTCTATGGTCTTGAAGCAAAGAATATCTCTTTTGTCTTTGAAAAGCTAGTGTGTCTAGAACAAAGATGCTGTTTTACTACAATCATTGCTGAGTCTAATTTACAGTCTTGACTACCTGTATATCTAAAAGACCACAGGAGTACCCACAAATGGGTCCAAGCACCAATGCTAGTCATATGTCTCAAAGTGTACATAACTAAATGTCACTTCATAAAATAAGATGAAATGTCAGTAATGCAGAAGATTCTGAAAACTGAACCTCCTGTCTTTACAATTATGGAGCTTTGATCTACCAAACAAAAACATTTTAAACTGTCTTGAATCTCAGCAATTAAAAAGACACTTATCAAAAATGGACCTCTGTTAGCCAAATGAAGTCACCTTTTGCCTATTTGAAATCATAATGTAAAATGCATCTGTCTGAAACATGAATTTGGGTTTTGAAAAAAAAATTAGTGCTTAGATACTCTTCCTGACACAGTTAAGCTAATTCTTGAGACTGCTACCACAGCATGAGGGACAGCCCATGTCATAGCACAGGAAAAACCTGGAATACTATTTGCAGGATGATACATGTCCATTTCATCTGAAATTATCCAGGAACAAGCTTTAAAAGATGTAGTAAAATACAGATCTGTGTTGGTATATTAATAGTAAGAGGAGCATCTGTCCTTTGGCAACTATGGCTTTTCATAATAAATAAATTAATTAATTAAAAAGTCAGAATTTTCCTTATGAGAAGTCTATCCTGAATGATTTGGTTCTGAAACTATTTTAGCATCAAAATTCTCTGAAAGAAGTTGAATAATCTTTGATATATACAGGGATCATATAATTCAATCCATAAACTATGTTTGTCTGTGGAATCATAGATCAGAAATAAGTCAATAAAAGTAATAAAAAGTAAAATCATTCTTATTCAGGTGAAGCAGAACACTCAAACGATGCTCAATTATGGAGCAGTTACGCTTGAATCTTTGGCAAGAAGATAAATTATAAAATGATGCCATTTATAAAAAATTATAGCGAAGTTCTGATAAGCTGTTCAGAATCTTGATGTACATGTAGTGTGGGGGGAGGGTGATCAGCAATTTTTGAAGAGAGACCATACTTTGTATTCTGCTGGTAGAGACTGTGTTGGAGAAATAAATTAGAATAACTATTATTGCAAGAATTCAAACTCATAATAAAAGTTTCAAGAGCTCTTACATAAAATGCTCTTCCCTGGACATGCTATTTTTTAGCCATTTTGTTAGCCAAATGGGGCTAACACCAGAATCATCTGTGAAGCTTCTCAAGCTACAATTCCCTAGGCCCCATCTCCAGGAAGTGCCTGGATTCCAAGTCCTGCTTAGGAAACTACAACCTCTTAATCGGGGGCAGTAACTTTGGAGCTAGACATTAATTTCTAGCATGTCTGATCTTAGGTACTTGCAAGTTTCTTGTTAAGCAGCCTGCATTATTACCCACACACACATGGCTAGAGGAATTATATAATTAGAAAGAAAATCAGTCCAGTTTTAGGAACTCTGACCCACTAGATTCCCATCCCTTCTCTGGAATTCTGTATCTTGGTTATTTACCCATGTTCATGCATCCTAGGATGCATAAACTGCTGGGGAGCATCGTTACACCTTTACCTCAACGACAGGGGCCCTCTATCACCTGATAGAGACCATCCTATACTTCATCATATTCTGCTCACCTTATGTTTTTTCCTTTGGCTGAGCCTTGACAGTCTAATCAGATTCGCATTCACTTTAACACTTGGCTCATCCTAACCTCAGCACACATCTGATCCAATGTAGAACAATTTTTCTAGTCACCTAATATACGCTATTCTGCTGCCAGGAACTTCATTAGAAATTCCTATTATTTCTACTAGGAACACATTATAAAATTCCAAAAACCAAATAATACACATACACACCTCTTTCTAATGTGAGGCTGTGCATAATTTGGCAGCAGATGTTAAAGGAAGAGGTGGTATACAAAACACAGCCACAACAAGCCATAGTCTGATCCTTGGACTGTAAGGTGATGGCTGATGGGACAAAAGGTTTTCACTCTCTCTGAGTTTCCTGACCCTCCCCATTACACCATATAATTCTCCAAGCTGTCAGATCCAACAGGGAACATAATGACAGGGGATATACTGGAATTTGAAAAAAAAAAAAGGCATCACTTTCAACCAGTGATCTAGAGTGTTGATATAACAAATAATTACAGGTTTTCCCTGCTATTTGAAAATAGGCCCTTTCTATGAGATCTTTCATTAACCAAAATGTCTCAACATGAAGAAGCAATTGCCATTCATTTATATGGAAACATTTTGAGCACTCCCACACCCCCAAAATAATCTACTACATCATGCCATATAACACATGAGACCTAAGATAACACATGTAGGTTAAAAGCAGGGATGGTATGGAAACCACACAGCCGGTATAGAGTAGTTCCGAGGAAAGGAGCTTGTTTTGACCATTCTCGGTGCTGGGGGTGTGCGCAGCCCCTGGAACAGCTGCCTCAGGATGAAAGCTGGACCTTAGTTTTATTTTGTTTTTCCCTTTATGTCTTAAAAATGAAAATCCTCTTCAGATTTCTTCCAGAGAGCAAAATCAGGTACCAATGTAGATCTTTCATAAAAGCAAAGTCATTTAATGCAATCTTTTGAAATTCAGGAGATACCTGTAATAATTAGTAATACTCAACCCCTTGAGTCATTGGCTTCATTGTCTATGGAAAAAATCATGGAAGAGAAACCTAAGGCTTGAACAGTAGGTAATTTATTCTTTAAAATTTAGGTCACCTGTAGGCAGAGCGTGTTACCTCCCTTGGGAAGAGGAGGTTGGAGAGAAGAGAGAGTTCAGGTGAAAGCCAGTGTGTTTATTCCTTGCCCTGCCAAATTTCAAGTTATAAAATTCTTTTGTTTCTGGAGACATTCAGAGCTGACAGGATCAGGGAATATGCGGCTGTTTGCCTTTTGTAACTTAAAGCTGAATGTGTCTACAGTTTCTGATTTGCTAACTCTGACAGGGCTTGACAAGCCCAGTGAATACAGCGCACCTGACCAATTTCTTGGGGTAGGAGAATTTATAGACTTTTTCAGTTAACACATCCAAGGAAAGGCTGCTGAGAGAAGTCAGCCAGCACTGCCGGCTGAGAGCACACAAGAGTTGACGAGAATGAAATTGGATGTGCCTGGGTCTAGAGTGGACTGTGGGAATATAAAATGAAAACTTGTAAAGGCATCACATTCAGGTCAAAAAGTGGTAGAGTAACAGATGTGAGGGAAGTCAGCTGAACTCAGTTCTCAGTGGTGGGTGCAACAGGGGTCTCTACATATTGAAACCCAAATGAATAACACCGACGATTTCAAGCAGAAGAGGACTCAGGAAATTAAGATGGTGAAAGGTTATTAGTAGAAATGATTGACTGCTAGAAGGTGGAACCCAAATTTTATGTACTTTGCTCTGTGGTATCTCCAGTCCATCCAAAAGAGCGGTTTCATTTTTCTCCAGGTAAACCAGGGAGGTTTGCCGCAGGACTTCTCTTACTAGTTGTGATAAATTGAGTTTTGGGTTTTGTTTTGCTTTGTTTGCAATAAAAGGCTATAGTTTTCTGGAGTGAGGGATTCAGGCAGGTTCTCTGATCTCAAGGCATAGTGGATCCCAAAACTGGGGTGTAAAGTTCCCCATGTTGAAACTCCAGAGGGAGATATCTCCAGCTCTAACCAGTTACTTTCTCTTTATTAATCCATGGTTCCCAGAATGCACAGATCTAGGGAATACTGGGAGTGTGAAGAGCAATAGGCAGGGAGGGAAATCATACCCAAAATCACAATTCCTCCTCTCCTATAAAAGGCCAGGAAAGTACCAAGGACACAGTTTCACTGTGGAACTGCACAGATGGGTCTAAAGGGAAGTTCTGGAACCCTCAGTGGCTTTTTATGCTTTTAAATGGTTTCTTGTGAAGAGGCAACCAGGTACAGGGCAGGCAATGGGGCTGGGGGGCTAGGAGGCTGGCAGACCTCCCAGCCCCCAGCAAATCTTCACTCTCTCGGGCTCTCTGGCGGCATCTCGTAGCCTCTACTTCTCCTCTGTATCTGCTACTTCTAGCTGCTGATGCTCTGGCCCAGGTGCGCCCACTCACACATGCCCACACCCCACTCCAGGTGCCCGCCATCAGGCATGCGTGTAGGCCTGCAGAGGTCCATCATTGGGGGGAAGGAGGGAAAACCTGACAGTTCTCACTTACCCTTCAATCCACCACCTTAGGTTTTTTTTTGCCAAACAATTTATACATTACCCTCAGCAAATATGAACATAAACCCACAGAATTAGTGCAGCAAAATAGCAAAATACAAGTAAGCCTAGGTGGGGCACCAACCTATGGCCAAAAGACAATTATTGGTACCAACAGATGCTCCACCAATTCATGTTGCCGAAGGCACTGCTCATTCAAGATAGGAGAACCACACCACATCCACCCCCAGGATGCACTCAACTGTTGAGATTGGCAACACTCTCTTAGGGGTGTAGTCACCCAATCTCCAGGGAGACTCTCTGCCGTCACTCCAACACTCAGCTGTCGTAGCCACTGCTGTGACACACAGACCCCACACTTCAGCTGCGGTCTCCACCACCAGCCACGTGCCCCACTCGTCCCCCAAGGACGGGCTCCTCAGCACCTCACCCTTATCCAAGCGAACAGGGCATCACACACAGGTGATTTTAAGAGACTCACTGGACTTTAACAGCTTTTCGGCCACTTAACAGCCACTCAGGGCTTCCCAACCTTGGCACCAGCTTTTGCCCTAGATTGGTTTTACAGCTCCTTGCCTGGCTGCAGAGAACCTCACACAAGCCTGCTCTCATGCCTGCCCCTTCCTCTACTCTGGCCATTGCCTCTCTGGGCTGTGGCCCTGGGAGTGCCGGGCAGTGCACAGGCTGCTTTTGGCCACCAAGGCCCACCGGCCACTTCCCGATTCCCATCTTCTGGGTATACAAATGATACCTTCCACCCCCAGGGTCCCAGATTCATAACTTAGTCCAAATCCATCAGTGCTTTACTCGTCTGATGAGTCTGCTGCCTTGGGTTTGTAGACTGGTCCTTGCCAGCCATCTCCTCCTCCATCTGAGGTCTTCTCCCACTGCTCCTGGACCTTGTCCACCTCCTGGGCAGCTTCCTCAGGTCTTCTAGAAGCTCCTGGACTCCAGTCACCTCTGTGCTGCCTTGGCCTCCAGCATTGTCCAGCTCGTGGTCTGCCACCCCACAGTTCCTCCTGTAGTCTTCGGAGGGCTCCATACCCATCTACATGAATCATGCTGCCAGTTACGCCAATTGTAGGGGCATGAAGACACCAGGGAGCACGGGTTCTTAATGGAGCTGCACAGATGGGTCTAAAGGGGAGTTCTGGAATCCTCAGTGGCTTTTTATGCTTTTTAATGGTTTCTTGTGAAGAGGCAACCAGGTACGGGGCAGGCAATGGGGCTCGTGGGCCAGGAGACTGGCAGGCCTCCCAGCCCTCAGACAATCTTCATTCTCTCGGGCTCTCTGGCAGCATCTCGTGGCCTCTGCTGCACCCCAAATGGAAGGCCCTCTGCTTCTCCTCTGTCTCTGCTTCTTCTTGCTGCGGATGCTCTGCTTATAAGCCCAGTCTCTGGGTCAGGTGTTCCTACTCACACATGCCCACACCCCACTCCAGGTGCCCGCCATTAGGCACGCGTGTAGGCCTGCAGCGCTCCATCATTGGGGGGAGGGGGGAAAAGCCTGACAGTTCTCACTTACCTGACATCTCCCCTCAGAATTGACCTGCAAGTACTCAATCAATTTCAAATTCTGCACCAGTATTTCTAAGCGACCCCAGTGATGTAGAATGGATATTTCATGAAGAGGGTGGGGCATCCTTTCAGCTTCCCACAATATCCTCCACTTCCTCTTCTCCTAGTTAGTGCTGCCTGCCCCAGAATCACGTTATCAGAAGCACCTCTGCCGCTCTGCTACCCAAGGTAGTGCCACTGCTGTTGGCACTTCTGACACCCAAGCAGATGCTGCCCTCCCCATGTGCTGACAGTGTGAACCTGCTAACTATACTGTGTCACAGAAATGCCATCTGCCATCCCAGCAGAGTCTCCTGTGCTATTTGCCGTCACTGTAAAAGCCACTGGCATCATGTAGCTGATATTTGATTTATAATACCTTTATTTCTCACTTGAGTTTAACTGGAGCTCACTCACTCCAGAGCTTAGCCTAAGGAGGCTACATCAGAGAACCTGAATGATAATATTCACCATCATCAAAATCCTTCCCCTTTGGTAGATCTCCTGCCCACCTGTGACTACGCAGATGCCTCTGTTTTTCCTTCTCCTTTTCCTAGTAAACCTGGGCTTTTAAAATGTTAAAAAAAAAAAAAGTAAAATAAAATCCTTCCTGTTTTAACACACTAGTCTGCCATTCTTTTAGCAAAGTCAGTGTCTTGATGTTCCCTTTTCTTGACTGAGTTCCCTACAAAGAGGTTTTTCTTTCCTTATCGTAATTAAAGTACACCTATCCCTCCAGTCCTGTAAATATGCCCCATCATGTCTGAATCAAAGGCATTGCTGGGTAACTATAATCTTTTCACTTACTCATTCAACAAATATTATTGAACATCTGTTTGCCAGGGACTCAACTCAGTGCTAGAGGTGCAGTGGTGAAAATCCAACGCAATCCTTGCCATCATAAAGTTGCTTTGTCCTACGGAAGATAAAACAAAATAATGATGAATTAAAGTGTGATGAGTGTTATATAATTGCAAGAGAACTGACTGTATAAAAACATGAGGAAATGTTTGAATGTAGGCTTAGAAGGGAAGAAAATCAATTTTCTCAAGTTCATCTTGGAAGTAAGTCAACATAATAAAAGATTCAATGACCATGACCTTCTCAAAAAAGTTTCAGGGGGACATTTAAAACTACCTGGATGTTCTCCAGCTCCAGCCTTAGGAAACTAAATTAAAGATACCTCCCCAGGTAAAGTTCCACAATTCCTTCCTTCTCTGTCTGTGATATAGAATACCAGGCACAATGGCTGCAGTGAGCAACTAAGGATTTCAGAGCACAAATCACCCAGAGAGGTATTGAATTGTCATGGAAATAAGATAACAGCATTGTTCTAATTCATTCAAAACTGGCTTTGAGGTTAGTATGGCAGCTCCCCTGCAGAGTAAATTTGATCAGTAGCTTTCTGAAATTTCCTGATAGAAAAATCCCAAAGACAAAGGCATCTAAATCTGCCCATGAAGCCACTGTAATTTCTATTTCACTGCCACGAGCATTGCTATCTATATGGCCAACCCCACTTTCATGTTGGAATTCTAGGACAGCTGGCCCCCAAGAAATGAAGGACAAAGTGCAAAGCTTCAGGGAGAACTTCCAGGAGTAGAGTCGATATATGAGAAGGCAGAAGAGTATTCTCTTTGCTGTCCAGCCAGTGAGGTACCAGGAAGCTTAAAAATTTTAATAAAGATTTTTTAAAGGAAAAAAAAAGAACTCTAGCAACTGTAGCTTCCTAAACGCGTGAAACAGAGCAAATAATAGTCACAAGCCTTGCTCACAGAGCAGGTCTTCTTCCCTGCTGCCCCACCCCAGGGGAGGACAAATCATCTGCAGCGCCTCAGCCCAGCTGCCACACTATAGGGTTCAGGCTGGTGAAAGGCCAGGAACCCCAGGCATGAGGTGGTGGTGATGAACACGCGTGGCACCGGCGGGAGCCTTAAGAGTAGAAATTGCAGTGAAGGCAGCAGGCTTGTATTAAGGACAATGGAATGAGGGAGTCAGTTAGGTTCCCTCATCTCGAGGTTTAGTGGATCCCAAAACTGGGTGGAGCAGCACCCAGGACCAAGCAGCAGAGGAGCAGCCAAGCAAGCAAGGAGGCGCTTACCCTGCAGGAGTGTGGGTATGTCCTTGCGTGGTCTTCTCAGGAAAGAACATTCTGATGGAGAACTGGACTCTAGGGATCTGCTAAGGATGAGCTGGTTTGGGATTCTGTTAAACCTTTATGTTGGGGGCCTCCCTGGTGGCAAAAGGTGTTAAGTCTCAGCACTATGAAAGTTATGGGAGGCCACTACAGCACTAGTTCGATCGCAGGCCAGGGAGCTGACCCACATGGCACAGCAGACCTCTCCTGTTCATCTGCTACTCCCCTTAGCAGTGCATTTCAGTCAATCTGCCTGTTGTGCTCCCCACTCTGTCTCTGGTGAACCCTCTCACCCCCCAACACCTCTAGCCTACACCCCAGCTTTTGTATGCATAAATAAATAAATCTTAAAAAAATAAATAAATAAATCTTGATGTTGAAGAAATACTCCTGATACCTCTGCAGATGAAAATGGGGGTATTAGACGGCAGCGGTAGCAAGGAGTCCTAGGATGGGTTAAAAGAATATACTTTTTTTTTTTTTTGAGGCAAGTGAGCCCATCCTATGTATGCCCCTAACACTTACACTCTTTTTTATATATTTTTTTTATTGTTATTTATGTCTTTTACATTTTGTATTCCCCTTGGGTAACCCACCACCAATTCACCCATGATCCATCTCCACGGTCCCTTGTGTTCTTTTCTATTCCATTTTGTGCCCTTATCCTCCACCCCCCACAACCCGCTGAGTGTCTCTCTCCTATTTGCTTTCCTTATAGTCCTGTTATAAGTGAAACCATTTGATATTTTTCTTTTTCTTTCTGGCTTATTTCACTGAGTATGATTCCCTCTAATTCCATCCATGTCGCTGCAAATTGCATGTGTTTATCTTCTTTCCATGCTGAATAGTATTCCATTGTATATATGTACCACATCTTCTGGATCCAATCATCTATTTTTGGACATCTGGGTTGCTTCCATACCTTTGCTATTGTGAATAG
>PVIJ01010814.1:0-58084 GCA_004024925.1 Scalopus aquaticus | reverse complement strand
TTTTCTTTTATTATGCTTTGGTTTTCAGACACCCAGTGGCATCATTTTTCCATTTATTCTTTCGCATCAGTGCAATTATAGTCTATCTTCTCTGTGAATTGGTCAGCAGCAGCTTTATTGCCTGTATGGTGACAATTATCTTGTTGTTATCATGTGACTTTTGGGCAGTCAAGGTAGGTTTGATTGTTTTTATTTAAAAATTGTATTTAATATGATGAGGTTGAATAACATGTAAACAGTACAATAATTTGACACTTAGAATTTTGGATTGGTATTAATTCATCTTACTGTTATTTAGGCCTCATCTGTGTTCAAGTGCCAGGCATATCAGATCACATGTAGATTATTACGCCATTGACTTGCCTTATGTCATTCATACCCTACATTTTGTTTCTAATCCATAACTGGTTTTGCTTCAGGGTCACCACCTGATGTGCCTTGTAGGATTTTTAGAGGGCAATGAGATTGGGGTGGTAACATTTATCTGAAGAAATGTGAACCTGTACCTCTGAATCATATACTGTGCTATAAACCAGTATTGATCTCAGTAAGAAATAATACACACACACACACACGGATGCACGCACGCACGCACGCGCGCGAAGACTCCAAAGTGTTTGTCCACCAACACTTAAGGAGTATCCACCATTGGCAGAGGCTCCCGTGTGTGCTCTAGGTGATGTTTTTCAACCAGGGTTGATTTTGTCCCTTGGGAATTTGTCAATGTCTGAAGATATTTTTGGTTGTTACAACCGGTGGTGGGGAAGTGTATGCTATTGGAATTTATGTGCAGAGGCTAGGGATACTTCTCAACATTTAAAGATACACAGGACAGCGCCCAGCAACAAAGAATTAGCTGGCCTAAAATGTTAATAGTGCCAAAGTTGAGAACCCCTGTTAGAGGGGTTAGAAAGGGCATGTTGGGTGAAGAGATGGATGGATAGATAGATAGATACGCTGATAGATGAAACTGTGATAAAGTTACTAGTAAAATATTAAATGTGGACTCTTAAGTGGTGGGTATGTGGGTATTCATTGTAAAACTGGACCTTTCTGTGTATGTAGACATTTTCATAGTAAAATGGTGGGGGAAAATCAAAGACAAAAAGAAAAAGCACAAAAGCTAATTTTGGAATTTCAGAGATAGGTATATTGTGTCAAGATCAGTTAGATGTCACAGATTTACTCACACCCACCAACGCAACCATTTTTAGATCTTTTATTCTTAAACATATCAGAAGTGGTTGGCTTATTGGTGGCCACTTTCCATGGGTCACAAAATGCTGAGGAAGATTACAAAGGTCTGTTTTCTTTAGGCTTCTTTTGTAGTCTTCTTTGACTTGTATTTCTTTGAATTTCTTCTGTTGCTTTGTGCTCTAAAGTGTTTACTATAAAATTTTGTTTTGAGGAATGTTTCTTTTTGTTGTTCATGTAATTTCTGTTTAGCCAAATAGGACAAGGCCTTTGGTCAGTTCTTCCTGCTAGTTTCCAAACTCTTATAATTAAATAATTGAATTCCTTTGGGTTTAAAGTTTTAAAAAAGTATCCAAAGTATATTTTCTGCTAAGTTTTTTTAAACAAGGCTTAAAAAGTCACCCTTTATCTGTGGCAGAATTACTTCAACATAAATCCAAACAATTGACATATGATACAAAATTAAGTAGCCAAGAATGGGGAAATTATGAAATTGACTTGGAAAAGCATTAGGCAAGATTCTGAAAATAGTTAGAACAGAGCTATGTTGTGATTATTGTAAATCTCAGTTTAAAAGAAGAGGTAATTATTTATACAAAAAAGCCATCTAAACCTGTAGGTCATATTAATGAAGACCAAGCAGAGCAGGAGAAGGGAGGATAGCTTAAAAAGTTTATTTCAATGTTATAGCTGATTTACTAACAAAAAGAGTAAAAAAGTTAAGTAATGGTTTGAAAATTTCAGTGGTAACTTTGTAAGATTTAAGACAAGTTGTGTGTCACCCACAACTTTGGAGAAGACAGGAGTGACCAAAACATAGTTCAGACAAGAAAAGGAAAACAAAGCATGTTTCAAGGAAGTTTAAAGATCCTAAGGCATGGTGCAAGGTGATGGAAGTAGTAGCAAATTAGATAGACTAGTTAGTCCATTCCAAAAGATCTAACTAGAAAAATGAAAGAAGGCAATGATAACCTTAGACCAGTTTAGACAAAAAGAAAACATGGCATAATATTATCAGATATAATAGAAATGACAGCAGGACAGCATTTAATGGAACAAAAAGGGTCATTTATGAATCACAATGAGGATCTTTCACAGAATGACATTATATTAAACTATGTATAGTGAAAAACCGTTAGAAACACTAGGTGAAGCTGGAAGGAACGTGAATGTACAGACTGCTTTGTTGACAGATCAAAGTAATAGATAAATAAGGTCTAAAGGATCTGATCAATTTAATAGCAGTATGGTATTTGGAAATTTGTAGTACAGGGACAAGACCTTTTTAGTTCCTGTGCAACATTCACAAAAATTGATTAAATATTGCTATGAAGGAAATCCAAAAATTGCCCACCCATGTTTTCTAGACTAGTACAACAAAACTAGAGATTAATAAAAAATGGTAGTCAGAGTTAGAATTTTTTTTTAAAAAGCCAACCTGCTAAGTATCTTGACTTGAGAAGGAAACAAAAGCTGTTTAGATTATTTACATCTTAATGACAGTGATCATTTACATTCCAACTTTTGGAGTGTGTCTAAATCTAGAGGAAAAACAAAGGCCCCACCTAATACTATCACATAGTGGAGAAGTAGAATTTTAACATGAATTTGGCAGGGGAGGGAGGCACATTCAGCCCATAACAACCATTGTTAGAGACATATAGTTATATATGCAGCTATGACCAGAATGTATAGGAAAAAGTAGGTCCCAGTAACTACAGGACAAAGGATTTAAGGAACACGAGGGACTGGAGAAAGGACAGGGGTCCATTAGGGAGAAGAGAAGAGCCGTGTTTTAGATGTGCTCACCCTCTCACTTCTACCCCTGCTAGTCCTACAATTGCCATTTAATCTTTTGTCCAGGCCCCAGGATGAAATGGTCTTTAACTGGATATTATGGAGGTAACGCTGAAGATTTTTTTTTGTTTGTGAAATGTTAGATATGATCTTTAAATGTTGTTTTTAAAATACCTGTATGTATGTTAATCTCTACCAGAATGTCACAGGTAGACTAATGGTTGGCCTGCGTTGGTGGAATCATATTGATGAAGATGGAAAAAGCCATTGGGTGTTTGAATCCAGAAAGGTAAATGGACCCCACCCTCTTTTTAGTGTTATTCAATAAATTATGTAGATTACATTTGACTATTTGAAGGTAAACTATTTAAGATTAAAGTACTCTCTCTGACTACCTTCAGCTTCGTGTTGCCCAGCCTGGTGGGCATGTCTGCCTAAGGATGTTTTGGCTCCCATGTTTTTTGCTCTTCCATTTGTGGGCAGGAAAATGAGAAGTGTTGCAACTGGGTAGAAAACCTGAATTGAGGCAATTTATTCTTTAAGCCTGTGTCTTCAGGAACCCTAAGGAGGCCCTGATCTGTTGTGGGTTAGTTGCTTGTCTATAGTGAACATTCAACTTCCCTGTGAAAATTAGTTTGAGAGCTAGAGGACAACATTCTTGGAGATTACCTTGACAAGTACTTCTCAGAAAGCAGCACTGTGCCCAGTGAGCCCATATTCCTTTATATATAAAACCTACCTTGGAAATGACTCACCACCCTTTTTAGTTCCTAGGTGTCGTTAAGACACTGATTATATATCCAGAATCCTTTGATTCCGCTTCTTTCTCTGCACCTTGATTTGTCCTTTTAGTCTCCAGGATAACCATAGCCTTGATTTCTTTGATCTTCACCTAATAAGATCAAGGACTTCTCACTTCTACCCCTTCACCCCTTCACTAATAAGATCTTACTAGGTGAAGATCAAGGAAATCAAGGTATGATTCAAAGCTTCCTTATTAATGCATATCAGTGCAGCCAAAGAGTCTTTACTATCTTAGGTCATCCATTCTGCCTTGAAAATGCAACATTTTTAGAGTTTTAGAACGAAGTGTTTTAAAATCAGTTACTAAAAATTTAAAGCCAGTTCCTAAAATTAAAAATGGTAGGTCTACAAACTTATTTGGGGCGTGATTCCAACTTAGAACTTGCATTGTCTTTGATAATTTCTTTGAATTTGAAGGTAATCCTCCTTTCTTTGAATTTTGTAGGAATCCTCTCAACAGAATAAAACTGTTTCAGAGGCAGAGTCAAGAATCTTTTGGTTAGGACTTGTTGCCTGTCCAGTGCTGTGGGTGATATTTGCCTTTAGTGCTCTCTTCTCCTTCAGAGTGAAGTGGCTGGTGAGTATCAGTGTAGAACTGCTGAGTAATCCATTAAGATGTCTGGTAATAATCGTCATAAACAACCATCTATGTTAACATTAGGGACCTATGTTTTTTTTTTTTTTAAAGATTTATTTATTTATTTATACATACAAGCTGGGGCACAGGCCAGAGGTGTGGGGTGGCGAGAGGGTTCACCAGAGACAGAGTGGGGAGCAGAACAGGCAGATCAGAAATACACTGCCGAGGGGAGCAGCGGGCGAGGCAGGAGAGGTCTGCCGCACCATGTGGGATTCTCCTCGGCTGGGCGTCGAACTCGCATCGTGAGCTGCAGACAGCTCCACAGCGCAGCGCTCAACCACCGCGCCACCAGGGAGGCCCTAGGGACCTATGTTGAATAGGCAACTTCATCATGTATGTCCCAAGGTCTATTTCCCAGCTCTGCTTTTCTTTAAGTACTGGAGAACAGAGTCCAGTTAAAGACCCCATTACACTGATTATACAGATATCTAGTAGAATTTTGATGTAGCCTCTGTTACGTAGAGGCTTTTTCTCTCATATTTATCACATTATTATCTTGCTGGATGGGGATGTTTAGTAAATTCCAAACAAACATGTTTAGCTTATTTTTTAAGTAATAGAGTGGTCTTTTCTGAAAATATGAGTTGGTAACTTATTCTGGTTTTCTATTGCTTCTGTAATAAATTTTCCCAAAACTTGGTCACCTAACAGTCATTTTATTATCTCATAGTTTCTCTGGCTCAGGAGCTTGGGAGGATTTGCTCAGGAGGTTCTGACTTGATATGTAGCTGTAGTCAGACAGTTGCTTGAGTGTCTGGGGCCTGGAGGCATGTCCTGGTCATGAGGCTCCCTGACCTCACTGCATGGTTTGTCCATGTGGCTAGTATGCGCTTTTTCATGTCATGGTGGTCCCATGCAAGTAGATGGCTTATTTGGAGAATCACAGCTCCAACTGGGAGCATTTCAGCTGGCAAGCTGAACTAATTAGTTTTCTAAGGCTGCCATTACAAAGTACTACAGTCTGGGTTACTTAAACAACAGGATTTTATTTTTCTACGGTTCTGGAGGCTGAAAATCTCAGCTGAAGTGTCATCGGGGTTGGTTTCTTCTGAGACCTCTCTCTTTGACTTGTCTTCTCTCTGTGTCCTCAGATGGTCTTGTGTGTGTGTCCTAGTCTCTGATAGGGACACCAAGTCATAGCTGGATTAGGGTCTACTCTTAGAGACTTCATTTTACCTTAATTACCTCTTTAAAGGCCCCCTCCCCAAATATATTCACATTCTGAGGTACTGCAGTTAGGGCTTCTAGAATGAATTTGAGGGGGAAGGTGCTATTTAGCCCATAACAACAACGTAGGGGGCCTATGGAAAATATCAGAGAGAAGACTCCCCCAGTGCATAACTGGGGAGCTAATGTGGTGCCCAACATATAGCACGCACTGAGTAAATACTGGTTGGGTGGAAGAAACAGCGCCTTTGCAGAGTATGTACTGGAGAGATCTATTCTGACAAATTAGAGCATTTCACTGGCATAACCCCTGCTTTGCAGAGCTTCCTTTTCCTTCTCTTTCCCATGACAGTTTGCCTTGTCTCATCTGTAGCATAGAGAAAGGACAATAAACTTTTGATTATTTTCCCTTTCCCAGGCAGTGGTTATCATGGGTGTGGTGCTACAGGGTGCCAACCTCTATGGCTACATCAGGTGCAAAGTGGGCAGCAGAAAGAACTTAACCAGCATGGCTACATCTTACCTTGGGAAGCAATTTTTAAAACAAGTAAGTGTTTTCTGGATGTGAGGGTAATTTTGATGTGGTCCGTGACTAATGGAATGATTTCTGACTCTTACACAGTTTAATTTTTATGAAATTAAATTAAATTTAAAAATGAGTTTCTTAGGTTAGATTTATTTAAATATGAGCTGATGATGATCAAGTTATTTTAATTGTTTTTTTGAGACTTTTAGAACTTTCTAGAAATATATTGTCAGTGTTCTGAAATTATTTTAAAGCCAGAGGGATATATCATTGATGAAAACTTACTTTTGCAAAATCACCTTAAGTTCAGTTGCTTTCCATTCATTTATGGTGGCGCTAGATGAACAGTATTGAAGAATGTATTAAATCCTGAATTTTTTTAAGAGAACCTGCAGGTTTTACTGCAGTTTCACAGGAATTTGAATCAGGGTTTTCAATGGGATGAGTAGTATTTATAAGTAAATAGGTAAATAGTAATTATTTAAATCTCTTGGGAAAATTGATGAAGTCTTTGTGTGAGTCATGCCTCACCTGTGTTTTCATGTAGTAGGTTGGGCAGGTAACGTTATATAGGGCAGTGGTTCTCAAACTTGAGCATGCATCAAAATCACCTAAAGGACTAAAATGCAGGCTGCTGGGTCCTGCCCCTATAGTTTCTTATTCACTTGATTTGGGTGGCATCATCATTCACATGTCTAACAAGTTCCCACAAGCTGATGCTGCTCCTGGTCCAAGGATCACATTTAGATAACTGAAGCCCTGAAAGATTAAGTAATTTCTCAAGAATATGGTTAATAATTAGTACAGAGCTGGGGTTAACCCAACTTTCCTCTCTTGCAATTCATTATTCTTTCCATTCTATTGTAGTTTCTTTTAAATGAAAGATAAAGAGATAGAGAAAATGACTCTTGTAGGGGGAACATGATTCTCCCCCTGAGGAATTTTTGCATAGTCCCAATATACTTTTGCTGTGGTTCCCCCCACCCCCCCATGGTAATTGTCATGTCTGTGCTTAATAGGGTTTTTCTTACGATTTTTAGTGCTTCTCAAGCAGGGGCGGGAGATTGAATACAGATGAAACTGGATCTGGAGCCTGACATAGCATGGATAGGGTTAGTAGAGTTACATGGCACCTGGAGATGTCCTGCCAAAATGAGAGTGACTTGCTGGACATTTGGGTGGACCCATTGGTTTATTTTTCCAGTGGGTCACATAATTGGACTGTAGAATATAAGGTAACACAGGAGCTGGTTCTGCTT
The DNA here is from genome assembly GCA_004024925.1 of Scalopus aquaticus. Taxonomy (NCBI): domain Eukaryota; kingdom Metazoa; phylum Chordata; class Mammalia; order Eulipotyphla; family Talpidae; genus Scalopus; species Scalopus aquaticus. The sequence continues at coordinate 50,697 of PVIJ01010814.1, read as the reverse complement.
ACAAATACAGAATGTTTTACAGGCCCAGTGCTTTTTGACTTTATGTTAATTGAAATAACTTTTAATATTAAGGTATTCTTTCTCTTTTGCAGAGCACTGGAGACAACCAGACTTCCTGAAGAGAAAGCTTTTGTGTTCAGTTTCATTGGGAAACAACTGAAGTATTCTTGGCTCTGAACTGTCTAGAGCTCAGCACATGTTGCAAAGAGGAGGGAGTGTTTTTCCATTTAAAAATTCACTTACTTAGAAAGGAAAAGTAGTTTTCATATTATGTTTTTATGTTCTTTCTAGCATTTGGGGCTTGAAAGCATGGTGTTGCTAGAAACATTGTCAAAATTTGGTTCATGTGTACATGTGTATGCACGTAATCATGTAATGTTCATATGTCCCAAGTGAGTGAAAGGGTTTGCGTTCATATACATGTGTAGTGGAGACCTTTGCATTTTCATCCCTAGAACTTAGGAGGATGTTCCTAGTCTGTTCAGGAGTCTGTCTGTTTAGTATTTCTGTAGATTATTTTCAGAAGCAAGGTTTGCTTCCATGGTAAGAGTGAGCACTTTGACTTACTCATAGGTTAGAAATAATTGTTAATTTTACAACTCAGTATGTATTTCATGATGAAACTTCTTTTCCCAAGCATTCACAGACAGGTAAAAACGGAATTTTTGTTTATGTTTATTTGTAACAAGTCCTGTACATGAGACCCAACTAATATATATGGAATTTTCATAGATTATGTTTAAGAGAAATATAGAGATTGCTGCTGTTCTATGTATTTTTTGGAAAGGAAGCTAGGTTTTACTTTGGAACTTCATCATTGGTTGTTGGCCTAATGTAGTCTTTTACCACTACAAGAGTATTATTCTTACATCATAGTAAGAATAATAATTTATGTATTTGGCATAATAAATGCCTAAAAGATATTTTATTTTGTGAATCTATTTTCTTTTTCTGACTCTAATGGGGATATTGTAAATCATGCATTTGTAGTAATATTATTTCTTTACAAGAAAGCAATATATATAATAATCTGAAACTATTTAGGCATCTGTAAATTCTGTTATAGGTACCATAAACTTTGTTAGTCTTCTAATCAACAGATTATTTTGTGAATATATTTATACATTGTTAAATTTTTAAAGATGTTTAATTGAATAAGTGTCTTTTGAGGGACAGCCCTGAAGGCGCATACCTTTATATTTGTATAAAACTCTTACTGTTTACAAGCACTTTGACATGTGTAATCTCATTTAATCCTCACAACAATGTGCGATAACTATAGGTTGTAAAACTGAACTTCAGGTTATTGAGTGATTTATTGAAGGGAACAGATTACAGGAAGACTGATCAGCTATGGTTTTTAGAAGAAATATTTGTCTCTAAATGTCTTTTCTTTCTTTAGGAATCATTAACTTATTAAATGCTTGTTTGCCATTTTACTTAATACCCATCTAGTGAGGAAAGTTGATGCAGCATAAATATAGGTTTAATCTGAAATATATAATCTAAATCTTTAGAGACAAGATTATAACAGAGGACATTGGTATTGTTCTTCAGGTAACTATTTGTTGCTTAAACCTGCAATCGTCAGCCAAAGAAATGGATTGAATTTTGAAATACACATGTACCAGAATCTACCACTTTCCCCCCCAATATCCATTTTCCCTATTACGGGTTTCTCATTTATTAGCTGGGATGTAGTAAAGCAACCAGGTTCAGGGCAGGTAGAACTTGCCAGCCTCCTGACCTCCAGTGAACGTTTACTCTTTCTGGGCTCTCTCCATTCTCTTGTGGTCGCTCCTTTGGTCTCTACTGCTCCCCACTGCACTCTGCCACTCGGTCCTCTTCCTCCCCCGTCCTCTTTGACACTGCCCTTGTATGCTCAGTCTCGGCTCAGGTGTGCCCACTTGGCACGCCCAGGTCATGCTTCAAGTGCCGCCTTCAGGCACTAGTGTAAGACCACAGGTCTTGATCATTGATCATTGATGCTAATGTGGGAGGGCAGAAAAATCCTGATAACTTCCATTTACCCTACATGTAGGTACTGTGACCCTTTTAAATTTGTCTATCTTTAGAGCTTTGAAAGTTCTTTTATATATATTATCTCATTCTTTCTATGACCTTTAGAGAGAGGAAAGGCCATCAATAGCCACATGTTTACAGATGCATAACTGAGATGAGTAAATAATTTAGTGAGGTTTTCAGAGTAATGTTACCAAATAGTTCATTTATTCTACATTTCCTTGCTTTCTTCATTAATTGACACCATGTGATTATTTATGGCAAATGAAATGTGAATGATAGTGCCCAGTATCATTTCTGGATGAAGAGGTGAAAGTGATGTGAGATTTTCTTAATTTTTCTCCTTTGTCATCCAGTGGTGCCCAAAATGGTGGTGCCTCAGCCAGCCTGGGTCCCTCAGTAACTTGTAGAGTCTAATCCTCCTACCTATTCCTATTGGAATGACACTGTGATAAGCTTTCAGTGTGTTACATTACTTAATTTCCTGGTTAATTTGTTCCCATAACTGAATAGCCTATTCTGACTAATGTAATTGCACAACTGATAAATAATATTCCAAAAACTTTAAAGGCCTAGTAATTTTTTCACTGCTCCATGCTATTTCCTCTCGCATGGAAAGAAATTGGATTTGCCAGTTGTGATAGGACCAGACAGGTGATGTTAACCAGGGGAGAATGGTCAATTGGGAGAGTCCATCCTACATCTAAAGAAGCAGAAATGCCTCATTTGTGGTCATTTTTGCCACCCAGGAATATGGTTCCTCTGTTGCTAGGTTTCTCAGTTTTTCAAGAGAAATGGAAAATCTGGATGTTTATATGAAATCTGATCTTTTAATACTTGTGAATTTAAAAGGCAAAAAGAAAACACATGCCTAACTAAATGTTTGCAGGTCAGCTGTGGTAACTTTTGCCATAGTACAGTGATGTTCAAACGGCAGACGAGGCAGTTCTTGTTTTTTAAGAGTGTATCTGTGTCTCTCAGATGTCTCTCTCCTTTTTTTCCTTTCCTCCATAAACTTGCCATGTGCTGTTGAGTGGGAAAAAATAAAAAGAACTGCAGATGAGTGGAACTCCCCCTTCTGAATCTGTGTCGAAGGTTAGTATCTATAAATAAAGCAGAGCTGCTGCAGTAGAAATAGGATTAGAAGATCTAGAATCACCCACTCACAGGATCGAATGCTGATTTCCTTTTTAAAAAATTTTTGCTTAAAACAAATTAGAGATAACAGAATTAACAGCTGGTAATTGCATGCTGTTCATTTATAGTTTACCTTCTATTTAAAACACACTTTCAAATGTTTTCCAGGTAGTTGAACTCCAACAATATTGTAGGTCAGTCTTTGTAAACATTCCTTCTAAGATGTTGCCTTTCTAGGCATACCCAGTTCCTCTTTTTGCATGTTACTTGTGCATCAGCCACTAGATGGCAACATACCAACATAACATGCAAAATAACAAGCGGCACCTTATGTACTTGTTTTAATGAAAAATGATGGTATTTTGGAAAATTAGCCTGCAAGGAGTGAATCAGGACTAAATTCATGTCATCTGTTGTGCAATTAATTCAAATAAGTGCTGATACATGAATAAATGCTTAATGAATACATATAGCAATAAATTCAGACCTGTTCTGCAGACACAAAGAGATGAAGAAACTATATAAACGATATGTCTGTCTTATATTACCAAACACGCCCATCGAACAAATGAGAACTCTGAGCATTACAGGGTATAGTGCAAGCAGTTGGGCAGGGGTGGTGGGAGGGCTGTGAGGCAGGCAAGCAACTGAGCTTCCCAGCCCCCCATCAATCTGTCTGCTTTTTCTCTGGCTTCTCTCTGCTGTTCCCTTGTGGTCTTGGCTCTTGTGCAGTGTCATGGCAAGAAGACTCCAGGAGCACAGGGTCTGCAGGGATTGTGCAGACGGGTCAAAAGGAGGAAGGGAGAGTTCTGGAGTCTTCGGTGGCTTTTTATGCTTTTTAATGATTTCTTGTGGAGAACCAGGTACAGGGCAGGCAATGGGGCCTGGTGGCTGGGAGGCTGGCAGGCCTCCCAACCCCTGGCAAATCTTCACTCTGTTGGGCTCTCTGGCAGCACCCCATGGTCTCTAATGACCCCGAACAGTCCTCTGCCCCTCACTCTGTTGTTGTTGTTGCTGCTGCTGCTGCTGCTGCTGCTTCCTCTGCTTATAAGCCCAGTCCCTGGCTCAGGTGCGCCCACTCACACAGGCCCACACTCTACTCCAGGTGTCTACCATCAAGTATGCAAGTAGGCTTGCAGAGGTCCATCACTGAGGGGAGGGTGGAAAAACCTGGTAATTCTTGTTTACCCTACATGCAGTCACTTGTCTTCTTGTAGTCATCCTCTGTCTCTGAGTGAAGCTGCCCTTATCGCGCTGCCTAGGCTCAGGTATGCACATTTACGCATCCCCACACCCAGGTGTCCACAATCAGGCAAGCGTGCCCTGTGCCCATGCTCCCAAGCACCTCTGTGTCAACGCAATCAAGGTTGCAGGTGATAGCCACAGAAAAATCTGACCATTTACCCTACAGAGGGTCAGTGACTTTCCCAATGTCATATAAGTAGAGAGAGGTGGAGCCAGGACTTGCCAGTGGTGGGGGAAGATGATGAGCTTGAATCTAAGATATGTTGGGTTTGAAGCCAATGGGCACATCCAAGTACCAGAATGTGGTAGAAACCTGGAGTTTTAACTTAGGGTTGGCCAAAGGCATGAAACTTAAGAAGCCCTTCAAAGCAGATTTGAAGCTGTACCAGTGTAGGGGTAGCTGTAGCAGTGTAGGGGTAGTCTAAGGAAATATGTGCCTGTTAACAGGCAGCTGTAGTATAATTACTAATGTGCAAGCTGATATAGCAGCGTTAGGTGCACATACATTGGAGGCAGACAGATCGGAGTAATGTGCATCATCCACTAGATGGCTTCATACGTATTAGTTATGTACTGATGGGCAAGATATTTAACCTTTCTGACCCTTTGCAATAACCTTATGAGGGAGATACTATCTCCATTTTGTGGATGAGGAAACTGAGGCTTAGAGAATATAGGAATTGACCCAAGGTCATGATGAATCTAATACACAGGTTCAAGCTTCAAATCTGGAGAGTCTGACCTAGGCTGAAGCTTCCTCAATCCTCACACTTAAGGCATGATCTGAATATTCCTTGTGTATGAGTCTCCTTATATCAGTTTGGGTTTTCTAGAGAAAAAGAACCAGCAGGAGATTATCAGTCTATTTGTCCTATCAGACTGTCTGCCCATCCGTCCATCCATCCATCTATCATCTATCTATTGGATATATTCCTCAATATACATATTTTTATACATGCATATGTGTATTGACACACAAACATTTATTTTAAGGAATTGGCTTATGCAATTGTAGGAGCTGGCAAGTTCAAGTTCAAAATCTGTAGAGTAAGCTGGCAGCCTGGAACTCTCAGGAGCTGATGTTGTCTTGAGACCAACTTCCTTTTTCCCCGATAAACTCTCAGTTTGCTCTTAAGGCCTTTAAACTAATTAGAAACATCTTCAAAGCAACATCTAGGTTAGCATTTGATTAAATAACTGGGTACTATAGGCTAGGTGAGTTGACACATGAAACTAACCATCACACTCCACTGTTGTTTGTGGACGCCCTGCCATCTGGGAGCCTATCTTGTTTGCCTTTACATTTCCAGTTCATAGACCCGTGCTGGACACACCTGAGTGTGTCCCCACCTCATATGTATTCTGTTTTCAACTGTAGTCCTGGGCTTGTCAATAGACTTTCATTGCTCTGAATCACACAGTACTTTCTTTGGGTCCCCCTGGGTGGGGGACAGGAGGACTGATAACAAAGCAGAAGCCACATAAACCTACTTGTCAACTCAGGTTGTTTTCCTTTTTGAAAATGAAGCACTGACGGTCACTAAGAGTTGAGTGGGGGGTCCTTATAGGACGCTGGGCTTACATTGTATCTGCTTTTAAGTTTCTGCTGGCCTCTATTTCCTGCTCTCGAGGCTCTTAACAACTTTGTCTGTTTGGATGGAGGCACAAAGATTTTCAAGCAGCAAAACACATGGCCGTTATGTAGGAGTGAATAACTGTGGATCTGTGAGCCATGGAAAGAGGCTGGCAGCTCCTTCTGAGAAAATACGGTGAGGTGGGTTAGTAGACACTGCCCAGGGAGAAGGATCTACCCCCAAATTAGGCTAAAAATGCACTCCCTTGGGGAATCTTCTTGGACATCTGATTTCATACTTTTTACAGCATCAAAGAGCTTGGTGTCACCTCCTCCACGGGAATTTAAACACATCTTGGAACACTGGCTTATCTTTTCCTCTCTCATCTCCGTGAACCTGTAAGGAACCTGTCTTTCACCCTCATCCTTTGAACAACCATTCATTTTGATACCCTAATACCTACAACAGAGATGGACTTGTGGCAGGTGCTCAAAGACCTGTGTGACTTCAAAGGCCTGTTCAATAAAACGGGAGAATATTGACTATGGACTGAATTGGGTTTCCCAAAATTCATATATTGAAGCTTTAATCCCCAATGTGACTATAGTTGGAGGCAGGGCGTTTAGGAAGAATTAAGGTTAAATGAAGTCACGAGGGTGGGGTCCTTATCTGATAGAACTGGAAGAGGAAGAGACATCTTTCTATGTGCACACCAAGGAGAGGCCATGTGAGGACACCGAGAAGGCGGCAGTACTCAAGCCAGGAAGAAAACGCTCAGCAGACACAGAGTTGGCCAGCACAGTGATCTTGGACTTCCCAGCCTCCAAAACTGTGATAAGTAAATTTCTGTTAAGCCACCCAGTCTGTGGAATTTAGTTATGACAGCCCACACAGACGAATACAATACTGATCATAATAAATTGTAACATTTTAAGGCTTGTCTAATAGAGGAGGTAAAATGAGCCAGAAAAGCATAAAGGAAGGAAGTGCTAATTTTCATGAAGTCTTTTCCAACTCTAGGACTAAAATAGGGAAAGGGCATTCTAACTCAAAGGAAATACTTGTACAAATGTGTGGACAGTAGCCTACAGGTACATGTGTGCCTGGGTCTCTCTCTCTCTCTCTCTCTCTCTCTCTCTCTCTCTCTCTCTCTCTCTCTCTCTCTCTCTCTCTCTCTCTCTCTCACACACACACACACACACACACAGCTTTGTGCTACAATCAGAGACATCTGGTTGTTCTCTAAATGTGCCAGACTTTTTAAAAGCAATGTTGTGTGGTCTATATAGGACATCTTTAAATATTCTGTATATTTTTCTTTTTCTGTGATATGCTGAGAAAATCTTTTTCAGCTTTAACTTGCCTTAGGGTGTTTTCTAACACATACAAGTCTTTTTTAATGCAGTCAAATTTACGAACCTCTTTTTATGACTGACTTTTTATTATTCATTTAAAACACTCTTTCCTTAAGCAGTGCAATAATGATACTTTATATTTTCTTTTATTATTATAAAGTGTTGCTTTTCATTTTTAGCTTTTTAAGTAATCTAGAATTTATTTTGGCGTATAATGTGAGGTAGGCATCTCACTTTATCTTTCCCTATTTAGACAGACAATTGAAATATCCACACTTTTCACACTGATTTTTAATATCAACTCTGTCAGAAATTAAGCTTCTGTATGTAAAGGGATCTATTTCTTGGCTCTCTTTTTGGGTCCATTTCTGTATCTGAATATCCCTGTACCTATAAAACATGAAGTCAATACAGGCTTAAGTAGTTACTGATCTTGTAAGGCACATTTTCCCAGCCTGGTTCTTTTTCTTCAGCAGTATTATGGATTTTTTTTTTTTGCCTTCTTTAATACAAATTTTAGTGTCAATGTACCAAATATGAAAAATCCTATTGAGATTTTCATTAGAATATCATTGAAACTACGTATCGGTGCTGGGGCTCCCACTTTTGCAATGTTGTGTCTTCTGATGTCTCATTTTCTAGATGTTTCCTGTAAATGTGTATACTTTCAGATTTTTGTGTAGTTACTTTGGGATTTTGATGTGGGCCATCAGGCAAACTACAAAGAAAGCTAAATTTGTTTATAGAATTGTTTCTAATTTTTATATTATTTTATTATGTATCTCTTACTATACTGGCTAGCACTCACCTGTTCCCAATATTAAAGGAAATGCTTTCGATATTTTATCATTAAATATGAGATCTGCTGTGGGATTTTTGTAGATGCAATTGATCAAAAGAAGTCCTGTCTATTCTTGACTTGCTGAGAGATTTTGTCACGAGTGGGTGATTAATGTTATCAAACCTTTTTCCTGCATTAACTGTAAAGGTCATTTTGTTTTTCTGTTTCAGTGGAAAGTTATAGTCAATACTTTTCTAATATCAAACTAAACTTATATTTGTGGAATGAATCCAATATGTTCACGATACCATCATTTTTTAATGTATAGCTAGTTTGGGTTTACTCTGGTATTTGAAAGGAATTTTTTCATCTATATTGATGAATGTGATTGATCTGAAAATATTTTTTTTTTTTAAATGGTTCTGTTGAGTTTTGATATCCAGTGTATGTGTTGCGGCAAGACACCAGGAAGCACAGGTTCTCTATGGAGCTGCACAGACGGAGCTGCCAGACTGGTCAAAGGGAGGGAGTTCTGGATCCTTCTGTGGCTTTTTAGGCTTTTTATTGGTTTCATAAAGTGGCAACCAGGTATATATGGATATTGATTCAGAACTAAAATAACATTAAGAGAACTCCCAGACCAGGCATTCTTACTCATCATTGGTGGGACCATAAATTGGACAGCTCTCTAACAAGACTCACATAACAAAATATAAAGTTATGTTGTGGGGATTTCTACTTCCACCTACATGTGAACAAGCACTTGATTTAACTTCCCTGTAGGGTAAATGAAAGAATGATCAGGATTTTCTGCCCTACTGCCATTAGCATGAATGATAGACCCCTGTGGTCCTACACGCATGCCTGATGGTGGGTGCCTGAAGTAGGGTGTGAATGTGCTTGAGTGGGCACACCTGGGCCTAGAGAGACTGAACTTGGGCCTCGTCACAGAGATGTGGCACAGCAGGTGAGAACAGAGCAGGGCAGCAGAGAGAATGCAAGAGAGCCCAGAAAGAGTGAAGATTTGCCAGGGCTGGAAGGCCTGCCACCCTCCCTGCTTGCCCTGTACCTGGTTGCCTTTTTACAAATGGTGCAGAAAAATAATTAAAAGCCTGAAAAAGCCACTAAGAGCTCCAGGACTCCTTTACCTGTCTGCCTGGACCATAGAGAACCTGCTCTGTGCCTTGCTGGTGCTACACTCCCAGAGGAAGCAACTAGAAAGCTGGACAAAATTTCAGGCATTGGACAATGGTGATGCAGGTATATGGTACCTGAGAAAAGTGAGTCATATACTTGCCTTGGCTTTCTGCATGGAAGAAATTTCTGACTAATTAGAATTAGCACTAACAGTGTTTGACTGTTTGCCATCCTGGGTGGAAGGAATGCTTAGGATTCTCTAAGGTACAGTAATAACCTGTCTCGTGTGAATGGACATATTATGGACTGAATTGCATCTCCTCTTGCCCAAATTCACATGTTTAACTCCTAATCCTCAATGTTATAATATTTGGTGACCGTTTTTGGAAGACATTTAAGTAATGTGGTGACAACCAGAGCCTTAACCGCCTCCCTGCTATGTGAGGATACAGCAGCCAGGAAGAGCGATTCCCCAGAAACTGACCATATAAACACCTTGATCTTGGATTTTTGTCTCCAGAACTGTGAGAAAATTAATTTCTGTTGTTTAAGCCATCCCCCACCTTCCTTCCCACCCCCCCGCACCCGCACCCCAGTTTGTAGTATTTTTGTCATGGCAGCCTGAGCTGAGATGGGTGAAAAGCATGTTCCAGTTTGACAGAAGGTTGCTTTAGCTTTAAAGGGTGTGCTTGCTGCCTGGTTGATGAGCCATGTTCAGCTGCGAAGTGCAACCTCTCTTCTGGGGCAGAGAGCCAGGGTGGGTGCTGCTGCCAGTGAAAGGTAAAGCCCAGGTTCCCCTGGCTGCGAACAGAGGCTGCTTCTCGCTCTCTGGCCAGTGACAGGCCTGGCTCTGTGTCTCCTCACTGCCTGGCCCCGGATTCAGAGCTTGAAAAAACCATGGGAGCCACCTTCTCTGTTCCACTCCTTTGTTGTGCTGAGATTCAGGCAGTGGTTTACCTGTTTTGTTTTTCAGTATCATGAATTTTGCCTTTCTTGCATCTCCAGATGTAATTTATTATTGAAAAAACTTATTGACTTATACAACACTGGTTTATAACATAGGTTTCAGGTGTGCATCATAAATAAGCATCTGTGTCTATATTATGTTTAACACCGAAAATCTAATTCTATTATTCACCATAAATTTGACCCCTTTTACCTGACTTACCCACACCTTTACACCCTACCCTCCTGGCAATCACTAATTTCATCTTACAGTCTAAAGTTTGTTTTATTTAGTTCATTCGTTTTGCTTCTTTATGCACCACATGAGTGAAATTATGCTGTTTCTATTTCTGACTTACTTCACTAAGCATAACACCCTTTAGGCCCATCCATGTGTTGGATGTGGCAGAATTTCATTCTTTTTTAAATAACTGAGTAGCATTCTAGTATACATATATATGTATACACACACACACACACACACACACACACACACACACACACACCATCCACCATGTCATCTGATAAGCTGTCAACTGGCACTTAGGTCTTTTCAACTCTTTGCTATTGTGAATAATGTGGCAATAAACATGATGGGGGTGGAGATTTCTTTTTGAATTAGCGTTTTTTTGTTCAGGAGTGCTTTCGTGTGAATTAGGGAAAGGTTGCTTGCAGGTGGCGATGGTACTTAGGTAGAGAGTTTACCTTCTTCGGACCATTTACCAGTTTGCTGCTCCTGTCTTACAGGGGGATGGCAGGCAATACTAAGAAGGAAGCAATTGCAGATGCTAACCTTCTGGCTGAATGGAACTCTTTGTATTGCTAATTGATGCTGTGAAAGAAAATCCTCAAACTATCCCTCAGAGGGAAAAGAGAAAACATTTACCTCTTGCTTTGAAAATATAAATTAAGAGATTTAACGTTCTAAATCTTGGTCCTTTGCATTGAATTTTAGGATTGGGCCTCACTTTGGTCCATGCTGTTTAATCCACCCTTTGAGGCTTGAGCGTCCTCTGTATTTACTTCCGTAGTGAAAATTTAAATAACGAAAACGCGTAACTTTTAAAGAAGAAATGCCCAATTGTTTTCACAAAGAAAGTTTGTTAAGGCATAGTTTAAAATTCAGTCCTCTCTCAGGATATTTTTAGTCTCTTGAGAATGGTCCAGATCGCTGACTCAGTAAGTCCAAACTCTTAAAAATGTGTGTTTTCAAACTCCACAATGTAACATTGTCTAAGCCCCTTGCCATTTGAGTCTGCCTGTATAGTCTGAAGTCTGCGTGGTTTCCTAGGGGCTGTTCTCAGACTTTCTGAGCATCCAAACACCCCCCTGACTCAAACTGATGATAGGGCAAGTTCCTAGCATAGCAGAGAAAAGGGGACCAGTAGTGGCTTGGAAAGAACAGAAAGTTACTGTGCTTATGGCAGTTAAAGCCAAATAGGGTGCCTGACCTGATGAAATTTAGAATCCTCAATTTGCAGAAGAAGAAATTAAGCCCAGGAAGGAGAGGTGAGCACGGGGAGTCAGCAGCTGTCTCCTCATCTGGGCATCTTCTTTGTCCCAGTTGGGTTCAGTCATCACATAGGATTTGTTTGATTCAAGTGCAGTGGCTGTTCTAGGAGTTTAGTGATCAGGGAGTGCCACGTAGTAGTTCCAAATCCAAACCACATAACACTAACAAAAATATCTCAATTATCTCTGGGATATTTAAAATTTATGTAGAATATAGAAAACATTTATCTAATAATCAATATGCACAGCAGAAAGAACCCTCTCAAAAGTTTTGTATCGAATCACTCCCTCCGATGGGACAACACAGTGTCCTTTCTTCTGAACCCCTAAGCATGGTTATGTTACTGGTATTGGGGAATTCCCCTGGAGACCTGGATCCTTTGAGTTTTCTAGGGGACAGTTCCTTTGGGACCCCAGGGAGACAGACAGGGCTGATCTTACTGGAAGGACCTTAGATGTTAGGACTTCTAGCTCTCTGAGGGAGAATGCTAGAACAAGTATACTGCCTGACTTAAAGAGAAATCTGGCAAATATTTTACAAATGAGACCGGCACCCAATATGTCTCCAAGCTCTTCCTAACCCCAGTGCCTTCAACATCACAGTCATCCATATCAGTGGTTTGTCTTTTCTTGGCTTTTTCAATAACCAATGTTTAAGGAAGTGATTCTTAAAGTGGGGCCCCAGAACCAGCATCACACAGGAAGTTACTCAAATGCAGATTCTGGCCCACCCAGATGTCATGAATTGACAACCCTGTAGATGTAGTTTGTGGTCTGTGTTTTAACAAGGGGTCCAGTGGCCCTGATTGTTGCTAACATTTGAGACCCACTGCTCTACATAACCACCAATGGGCTCCCTGGTGGCATAGGGGTTAAGTCTCAGTGCTACCACTGTGAAGGCCCTCTTGCGGCAAAGTGGCCTGAGTTCAACCCCTGGCCAGGGAGCTGACCCACATATGGTGCAGCAGACCTCTCTTGCCTCCCCTGCTGCTCCCCTTAGCAGTGTATTTCAGTTGATCTGCCTGTTCTGCTCCCCACTCTGTCTCTAGTGAATCCTCTCACCACCCCACACCCCTGGCCTACACCCCAGCTTGTATGCATAAATAAATAAATAAATCTTTTTTAAAAAATCAGATTGCCTAATTTTTAAATATTAGATATTGAAGGAAGTAAGATATTTATGATACTAAAAGTTAGTCATTAATAGGCTCTTTGTTGAAAGTAAGATTGAAAGTAATTGTTTCAGAGTCATTAATACTAATGAAAGAGGAAATGAGAAGTGTAACAGGTGTATCCTCAAGTCATTAAAGTGGGGACAAGGTAAGTCAGTGTGGAAATTCAGGGATATTCTGACTTGAAGAGAGTTAGGCACTTGAAGCACTTTATGATTAGAATATAGAGAAATGGGGAAATGGAACTGAGAAAAAGACTTTTATCCTCCAGTTTATTAAATGTGTCAAGGTCTAAAATTGTAGGAAGACCAGAAACTCTATTGGAACTTTGTATTTCTTTTTTTTTTTTTAAAGATTTATTTATACAAGCTGGGGTACAGACCAGAGGCGTGGGGCGGCGAGAGGGTTCACCAGAGACAGAGTGGGGAGCAGAACAGGCAGATCAGAAATACACTGCTGAGGGGAGCAGCGGGTGAGGCAGGAGAGGTCTGCCGCACCATGTGGGATTCTCCCGGGCTGGGCGTCGAACCCGCATCACGCGCTGCCAACAGCTCCACAGCACAGCGCTCAACCGCTGCGCCACCGGGGAGGCCCGGAACTTTGTATTTCTTAATGATTAAAATTCTTCAAGACGTAAAACCCATTTTGCTAGGTTTCTGGAGACTAGAAACTTTTCAGATGTTTTTCTGTTGGTGAGTTATGGCTTCTTCTTCTTTAAAGGCCTCTAGTGGGCCAATTCATGCCTTTCGATCAGGCACTTGCTCTCTGTTATGGTGACACTTTGGAATGAAATAGGATCCTTGTTTTGGATGGCACTTTCAATCTGTAATGTCATTGTTTGCCATAACAACCTCTCCCATTTGTCTGACTCTGAGGTTTTCAAAGCCATTTAATATCTGGTCTGGTGTTTTGTCTATCAGACGCCTCTAATGTAGACCAGGGAATCGTGATTCAATTTTGTGGCCCTGTTTCTTTAGCTAAGGAAATCCAGCAAGTGACTTGTATAAGTCCACATGATCCATGGGTGGTTTCCTCCCCCATTACCTAATTTTATGATAACAAGGTTCAATGACACAGGTTTTCCATTTTTAAGAAAATGCATAATACCTGTAGAAACACTGGCATGTGGCCAGCACGAGGTAGTGAACGTTAGTTAGAATGTTAGTTAATGTTAGCTATTATCCTATTGTCATCACTCAGCAGGGAATCTCAGAGGAATTTAGTGGCTATTTTGTGACATCCAGGCTATAAATGGAGCTGGAACTCTCCCTTGGAGACTGGAGTCTGCCCCAGACTCCTTCCCTGACTCCCACCATTACCTTCCTCCAGCCCTCGCTTACCCTTCATACCACCCCCTCCCCTGGAGTTCTATGCGGAAAAACTCCACCAAAGCATATGAAAATGTTTACAGATCATGTACTGCATGTTCTAGGCACAGCGTAATGCAGACACAAATTAGGCATGAATTGTAAGTAGTATTTTTTGCTGTTAAATTTCACCATATCTGAAATCACAGCATGTCTTAAAATCTCTAGGATATTGACAATCCTTTTCTTTCATAGTGGTTCATAAAGTAATGATGCTTTTTTTTTTTTTTAAATCCATAGCAGTTTCTCCTCTCAAGATACTTACAGTATTTCTTCAGGGTAATAGTTGATGGGGGAGGGGGGTAAGTGAGGGGGGAAGGGGGAGGGAGGGAGAGAGAGAGAGGAAGAATGTGCTAACTGCCATGCCAGAACACAGTGCTAAATGAGGAAGGGCCATGGGCAGAGAACAAATACTTAGTTCTACTGAGGCCATCAGAGGGTTTTCTCTGAAGAGAGGGAATCAGGGATTTCCTGAGAGAGCTTCAGGGATGAGGGGAATTTTAATAGGCAGAAAAAGGCAGGAAGGGGAGTACACCTTCAGGGAACAGTATATACAAAGGCCCAGAGACTTGCAAAAGTACAGCCAGTGTGAGCTGCCTGTTGGAAGGAAGGCTGTGACTGCAGTGTGAGCTGATGTTCAGCACCACTCACTGTGGACTTTGTGAACTATTTCTCACTAGTTGGAACCAGCAGCTGCCCAAGTTGGCCAAAGGCATCCCTAACTCTGGGCTGCCCCCTGGCTTTCCTGGAAACTCTTTAGCCTCCCTAGTCCATCACTGAAAGATTAGCATGGGTCAGCCCTGGGTGTCCACATCCCGTCTGTGGCTGCTGGTGTAGGTAGAGGTTGGAAGAGAGTTGGCTGGAAGGACAGCTGCTCGGGAACTGATGGAGCAGAAAATCCCACTTGAATTCATCTCAGAGAATGACGGGCAGGACAGTGGTCACCAAACCTGTAACATCGTGCACCTCCAGGTTTGAGCATGAACCCCAATGGCTGTGCACTTATGAATGTGAACAATTATACTGCATTCTTATCCACAAATCTAAAACATGCAAAAATAGAAGTTAAAATGTTCGTAAAAACAAAGAGCAATGAAAGTGAGAACATTTTCTGATCACACTGCAGTGACTCATCTCCGTTTTTCTCTGGGTGAGTACACCCTGCTTGCTTGGCGCCATCTAGAAAATGGAGAAACTGCGATTGTGCAGAAAATGTACTTGTGACATTAGGAAGAGACAAGAGGAACTCAAGGAGAAAATGATTATAAAAGGCGTGGCCAAGAAGTAGGTCCAGAAGTTTCCCCAAATATTTTTTATGCATATTTGTTCTTCCATATGTGCACATCCAAAAGTTTGTCCCTGTCCCCAACATTTGAATGAAAAGACCGCTATGGGGAAGGTCACATTATTTAAGCATGGACCCCATGGGTCTTGTGCTGGCTGGACCCCAAGGCACCCAGAGCCTTGTGATGTATGAGGATCCTGACACAGGTTGGGCCTTATCTGATGGGGACAGGATTATATTCAGAGGAAATATACATACAACCAGGGCTGCGTCCTCTCTTCTCTAAACTCTTTACTCTTTTTCCTGGGAAATTATCATGTGGGATTTTGTGCTATTCATCCAGTTCCCAGGCAGGGCCTGGTTCCCCACTCTGGAGCCTTATTCATGTGTTTGGCTGGATCTATCTCACTCCTTCCTGCCCCCACTTCCAGAGGACTTAAATCAACTCCTCACGCTCACGCCCATAACTCACCATCTTGAAAAAAGTTTTCATCTGTTTAATTAGAACATCAGTGGCCTATAGGCTAGCCTTGCAAATCCTCATGCTTGTCTTTTTCCTAACAATAATGAGGCCATTTATTTCCACTTGCTTTATTTGCTCTAAATTTCCCCCTCCTCTTCTCATTAGATGTCACCAATCCTTAAGTTTACTAGTTGATTTTCACAGTGTCTCCTCTTGGCTTTTTCTGTTTAACATCAGATTGGATGCAAAAATCTCTACCATCAAAGGATGTGACATTAGAAACAATCCAGCTGGGCTCCAGACTAATTGAAAGAAAAAATAAATTTAAATAGAATATAAAAAGTAGCAAAAGGAGACAAAAAGAGCTCTCCAAACGCTCCATAAATCATCCGTGCCCTCCATTGTTCATTTCAAGGACGGAACGTTCTAATTTATGCAACCTTTTGCTTTCATGGATTTTCATCAGGTAAACCTGATTCTTCCACCAAGTACTTGTGAATTCATCCAGTTACCGGACTCTTAACCCCACCCTGAAATCCTCCTTCTCTTCTCTGAGCTTCAGCCTGCTTCCAGCAGGTGGCGCCAGCCAGCCTTTTTTCTCTCTGTGGCCTTGCGGGGGAAGGGGTGAGTGTGTGTGTGTGTGTGTGTGTGTGTGTGGCGTGGAGAGGCCCAATGGCAGAAGCTGAGCCAGCGCCAAGATTTCTTCTGGCATCTGGAATGCATTAACAACAACTACAAATCTGAATCCCATCTTATGAGAGAGTGAAGAGTGGGGGGAGGGAGGGAGGCAAGAAGGAAGGAAGGGGGGCATGTGCACACATACGTGTTAGGGGAGGGGAGCAGGGAAGACGCAGAGCAGCCCCCGGTCACTTCTGGGAAGGGTGTGCCTGTACCCCTGACTTGGCCACTGCAGGCCCCAGCGCGTCAGCACTGGGTGGACAGGGGCACGTGGCCTGGAGGAAGGAAGCCGTGAGCCAGAGGGTTCCAAACAAAGGGTTACATGACTGGATCCCCAGAGCGGCCTCCCTCCGTCCCTCATTCCTGGCATTGCTGTCCCTCCCAGGCCGGACACGGAGGGAAGGGTGAGGCCTGTCACCTTCCTCATCTGCATGCAGCTTGTCACTGTACTGATGACATACCCTTGCTTCTGAGGGTGACTAAGGGGGAAGGATAAATGGTCTGATTACGGAAAATGTTGGTTTTTTGATCTCTCCTTCCTCCCCCAATTTTATTTCACCATATTTTTTAATGGGCCTTCATGATGAAAAACAGTTTTAACAGTTGACTGATTTCACTAGTTAGTGCCTAACCAGCTGCATGATCAGCTGGCAAATGAGGTCCAGACATGGCTGAGTGGGGAAGGGGGCTGTGAGGGGAAGGACCCCGGAGATGGGGGCGGGCCAGCTGGCCACCCTTCCCTGGCTGCGCCTCACTGGTGATGGCTCTCACTTCTGGGATCTGAGTCTCCCTCCTTCTAGGTGGCCTGAGGGCACCTTCTGGGCTAACAAGATCCCCTGAACAAAGTTTTCCCCAGGATGACAGTTAATAGCTGCCAGAGTGGGGAAGACCTGTGCCAGGGCTTGAGCAGCCCCTGAAGCGGCATCCTGGGGCACCTCGCAGTGGCAGAGACAGGCCTCCCCTCTGTGAAGGAGTCTCTCCGTGGAAAATACGCGCGGCATTCTCTCAGAGGAGGATTCAGCCACCCACTTTGAATAAAGGACTCCACAGTTTTGAGATGAAGAGACACAGGGTGACCTGGGAATCTTCTTGGCACTTTGAGTCATCGCATTTCGAAGCTTGTAAACTGAGACACAGCTTTGAAATAATCTGCCCGAGGCCAGACAGCTATTGTGGCAGAAGCGGCACTCAGGTGCACCGTCTGACAGTCTGTTTCTTCACCACGAATAGACCCTAGTCACTTTGGAAAGGGAACAGAGCCACGGCCACTCAGCACACTGGCTGAGGGTATAGAGCGGGGACAGCCGTGACAGAGCCCTGGAGCACCAGCCCAGCTCCTCCCCACCTAGGAAGAGTGGTCCCCTCTGTGTGCTGGCCAGGACAGCCTGACGAACCCAGGCCAAGGCTTCAGAAGAGCCAGAGTCTCCTTCCTGTTGGCTGAGCCTGAGGATTTGGCCCAAGGCATGGCTGCCACACCTCATGCTGTGGGTGACTCGGGGCCCTATCTCCAGGCAGCACGAGGACTGAGCTTGCTCTGGGAATGGAGGGGGAATGAGCTCTGGGAGCAGCTGGGTTTAGGCAGGCCATGACATTCCTGTGGGGCTAACTTATCTCCAATGGTCACCCCGAACTCAGGCACTGGCATGAAAGGGGCTCCCTCTCATTGGCAGGGGCTCTACCTGGGCTCTCGGAATGCCCCATTCAGTGCTCACTTTGGAATGGATTCCAGCAGCCTGAATGTGCAGGTGGTTCCTGCTTTCCATGCCCCCTGTTTCTCTGGTGCCCACCTCCAGCCCTGACTGCCTCCCCTCTCTCTGCATTGCCACCTTCTGCTGGTCCCAGCCCTGCCCACTCCTGCCCGCTGCCTACCTGCTGTGGAAAGTCTGGAAATAGCTGGGAGTTCGTCTCTCATTTCCCCCAGGGAGTCAACACCACACAGTGACTGACGGCACAGACTCTGGAGCCGGTGTCTGAGGTCAAGTCCCATCCCTGCTGCTGTGTGATTTGGGGCAGGTTGCATGATCTCTCTGAGTTTTGGTCTTCTCATCTGAAAAATGAGGATAATAATAATAGCACCAACCTCATTGACTGACTTAGTAACTTAATGCATGCAAATGGCTTAATTAGTGCTAGCCACAGGGCAAAGGACTCGGTAAAGTGTTGATATTATTAACATCTTCCCATGCTACTCCAAATCTGACTGTCTTCTGGGAGTCTTGTTCTGTGGGATGGAGAATGGGGCATGGGGCAATGTGGTAGGACTTTGCCTAGTTCACCAGACCTGTGGTTTTCAATGAGGCAAACAAGGCGCATATAACTTTTTGAGGGTTTGGAGAGACTGGGGGCACTTGTACTTCTGTGTCAAAGCATCTATGTGGTTGTCAAATCCTGTTGCCTTTTCCTCCCTGGCACAAGCTAGATGGCATGTGGGAGGGCCACATGACTGTATGGGGACCCGTGGCACAGGGCGGCCATGACGGCTGTGCAGCTGCCCCTTCCAGGCCTGGCTCTTAGGCCCCCTCCAGTGTGCAAAGTGACTTCTTTTTCTCCATCTACTGTCTGAAGGAAGAGGACCCCAAGGCCACCGTAAAGGGAAGAGTCACAAAATGGAAAGACCCTGAGCCTTCTAATGAATGCAAGGAGGAGAGCCCCTTGACCAAGCGACACTGGACTTTGACATGACCAAGAGATAAACTGTTCTGTCAAACCATTGAAATTTGGGGACTATTTGTTATCGTGACTGACTAGGTCAACTAATATTGAATTTTATTTTTAAAAAGTATCTTCTTTTATGTGGTGAAAAAGGAACCCTCTTACTATGCTGGTGGGAACGTAAACTGGACCATCCACTATGGGAAGCTGTGTGGAGGTTCCTGAGGACATTAAAAATGGATCTACCATATGATCCAGTGATGCCACTACTAGGGATCTACCCAAAGGACACAAAAACACTAATTTGAAAGGAAACCCGCACTCCTATTTTTATTGCAGCACGATTTATAATAGCCAAGATAGGAAAACAACCCAGATGCCCCCAAACAGATGAATGGATCAAGAAGATGTGGTCTCTCTACACAATGGAATACTATTCCGTGATCAAAAAAGATAAACATGCCATTTGTGGCAACATGGATGGAGCTGGAAGGGATTATTTGAAGTGAAATAAGTCAGAAGGGTAAAGATGGTCTCACTTAAATGCAGAATATAGAGAAACAAACAAAGGATCAGGAAAAAGACAAAACTTGCCAGCTGACCATAGATCTGAGGCATACAGCAGGGAAGGAGTAGGGAGAGGGGTCAAAATGGGAAAAAAGAACACAAGGGGCTGTGGTGATGGTTTATGGGTGCTGTGTTGGGGGAGAACTACTGGGACTACACCTGAGGGGAGAAATCAAATACTGTCCAAATGAACAAGGATGCAAGAAAATAAATTTAATAAAAAAATAAAATAAAAAAGTATCCTCTTAACATTTTCTATCTTTTGCTGTGCATGTTTTTGTAGATAATATGTTGCTTAGCAGCACATGTCTGTAATTCAAGGCTCAAGCTCTTTAAAGGTAGTTGGCTGGAACATCTGGAGATGACTTTTCCAGACTGTTCCTTGTGACCCCCCTTCTACCTTCCTGCATTGTTTTACTTCCTTGCTCTGTCTAGTTACCTTGGAGGTCAGTACTGGGAAAAAAAAAAAAAGAAGACAACTGTATCCATCATGCTAGCAATGGAGAAAAGCAGTCTGCACAGGGAATTAAAGGCCCAGAGTTTAACTTCTGATTTTATCCTCCAAACCTAACTCGGTAATAAAGAGCAGGGCCCGCTGTCTCTGGGTGTCTGAGTCCCCTTGCAGAATAAGGTCACCAGACTGGATAATTTTGGAAGCACTTCTTGTTTTTAACATTTGACGAGCTTTGTAGTCTGTTGTTTTCTGTGGGCCTGTGCTTCATTTTGGAGTACGCTTAGAAGGAAGGCTTTGAAAATGACTGCGATTGTATATTTACATCCTCTCCCACCTGCCAAGAGAGAAGGACTAGCTTTGGCTGTGCTTGCCTTGACAAGGTTAGTGTATTGCTTTCTGGAGATTTGCACCTAGATGGAAATGCTAACACATGACTTTGAAACTGTTTTCTTTCATTGAGATGAATCCTCAGGCTTTTTGTAACTCTAGCTTCTGCTAACAAACCTCTTTCCAGTTCTGCCTTCACTCTGGTTTCTCTACAAGAAATTCTAATGTTTCTGGAGACCCAAATGCTCAAATGATCTGTTCCAAGAAAGTGTTTTGTATTATAGTTGTTTGTCCTCAATGCTCTCCAAGTACCTCTAGGGCCAAAGCACTCTGACTGCACACACGGAGCTGGTGATTGTGAGTAGTGAGAACAAAGGCCAAGGCAAGACCAATATCCCCACGTTTGGGTTTTTAATTGATGTTGGTGCCTCAAAAGTAAGAAGCTCTTTCTTGCCATGTAATAGGATAGAAATCCACATCTTTGTTTGAGCTTCTGCATGTCTACTAAGTTCAGGAGCGTAGGGACCTCACATTTTCAAATCTTGTATTTGGCTTTGCAAGAAAGGGAGCTTGGTTTATCATAATAATTTTATGAGTCTTGTCATTATTAGATTCTTAATGCTGAGGTTCAGTTCTACCTGATAGCTGAAAACATACCTTCCAATTCAAAGCACACTTGGTCATGACAGGGATGACCTAGTTTTTGCTTAAATTCTAGTCTCAGGTTCTCTCATATTCCCTGTCATTCCAGAAAGGTGTTTGGAGCCCAGTCACCCACTTTCTATCATGGAGGTGGCGAGTGGTATAGCAAGACACACTGCCCTGAGGATGTGGCAGTTCACACTGGTACTCTCTGGTGAATTCTTATCCTATTGGGTCACACAGTCTCTGCCACATGTGCCCAGGCCCTGCTCAGCCTACTCAGGTGGGCTGACCCTCAGTCCTTTCCCTGCTCTCCTCTGTGCCATATGGGAAAATGAGTGAGCATGTGGCTGCTTCCCTCATCCTGGGGGTTCCGGACTCTGAGAAGCTCAGATGCCTGGGTGACCATACGGGAGTCTCCACCTCACTCTCCTGGTAGTCGCTTTCCCATTGGGGCCAGAAATATTTTCACCTAAGAGGCAATTAGAAACTCTGTAGGGAGCAGAGAAAGACAAAGGAGAAGAGTTAAGTCCCCTTAGAAGCCCTTGCTCCCTGGCCCCTCCTATAAGTAGACCCCAAAGCATGGGATGGTGAGAGGATAAGAGGACCCCCAAATGGGCACAGAAATCCAACTTAAAGAGCATTCAGGCGCTGCTTGCCCTCCAGATCCTGGCAGGCAGCAGGCCCATTCCTGAACTTCTTATCTTGAAAATCCAGCCTCAATATGCTGCTGAGGTTTATATCACCCTCAGAAGCTACTTGAAGTCATGAAAATGGCCTTTCCAGACATCATTTTCATCCAAAAAATTAACATTAAGTACTGCTTTTAAAACTCAAGAAAATTCTTTCCCCATTGAGCCCCTGCATTCTGCAGGGTGGAAAAGGAGGGTCACGTACATGGGCTCCTTTCCTCGCAAGACAAGCCTCCGGGATGAACTTCCAGTGACCAGAGTTGAGCGTATTCAGCTTTCCTGACTTCAACACTGAGTTGCTGTGGGAAGAAATTTGTTGACATAGTCTACGCTAATCAAAAAAGTGTATGAAACTTGGTTGTGCCAACAATGGATTCTTCATCATGTGGAGGTTGAGAAGCTTTATGAGCATCAAAACTCAGAAAGTTAGACTTTTTTTATTGTCAATATTTTGTCTTAGTTGGGCTGGATGATTAAGCAAGGAACAAAATAGCTTCATGTTTTCCATTTCTTCCCTTCCCCTCCCCTCCTCTCTGGTCACTTCTTTTCTCCCTTCCTCTGTTATCTATTGATTGATCGATTGATCTATCATATCAATCGATCAATCAACAATGTAGCTGATTCATATTGTGCACACAAAGTTTTGGCCAGAGTTTCTCAACTTCAGCACTATTGACTTTTTTTTTTTAAAGATTTATTTATTTACACATACAAGTTGGGGTACAGGCCAGAGGCGTGGGTCAGCGAGAGGGTTCACCAGAGACAGAGTGGGGAGCAGAACAGGTAGATCAGAAATCCACTGCTGAGGGGAGCAGCGGGCGAGGCAGGCGAGGTCTGCTGCGCCATGTGGGATTCTCCCCGGCTGGGCGTCGAACTCGCATCGCGCGCTGCTGACAGCTCCACAGCGCAGCGCTCAACTGCTGCGCCACCAGGGAGGCCCAGCATTATTGACATTTGGGGCCAGATAATTCTTTGTTATGAGAGCTACCGTTTGCACTATAGGATATTAACAACATCCTTGGCTTCTACACACAGAAGCCAGGAGCGCTCCCTTCTCACCTTTCCGTTCCAGCTAAAACAACCAAAAATATTTCTAGATAGTTCCAAATGTGTACAAAATTGACCTCAGCTGAGAGTCATTAGTTTAGTCAAATCACAACTGAAAATATCTGCTGTCATACTCGGCAGTAATTGCTCTTACACATTGATTTTATGGTGTCCAACTGTATCATCTGATAAAATAATCTATCAATAAAAGCCAACATTTGCCATTGTCTTTGTGTTGTTGGGCCCCTCCCTCTCAGCATCTTAGAAATAGTGTGACTGTTTCTGCTGCTTAAATGTCTTTATAAATTAGCTTTTTCCCTTGCAAACCATGATTTGGCACATATTCTACAAAAAAACTGATTTATCTGAGAGTGATTTAATAGAGTTTCTTCACTAACAATTCACTGGAGATTGGAAGGGGTCATTATTCCCATGAAAGTAAATGATCAAGTATAAATTGCCATAAATCCTATTCATATGCTTACAATTTGGGGCATTATATAAGAAATTAGTGAATGTGAAGATTTGCTAGTCACAGTACTGATACATTCTCAGTCTACTCCCATGGGGCCATGCTCACAGTGGGTGGTTTCTGGGCCATTTCTTACTTGTGGTCTATATTTCTGTTTTGTTGTTAAAGTCATATACCCTACATCATTGCTTGCATTTTATTCTACAGTGACTTGCTCTTGATCAGAACTCCTGATCTGTTTTGGATTTTTTTTGAAGATTTATTTATTTATGCATACAAGCTGGGGTGCTGGCCAGAGGCATGGGGCGGCGAGAGGGTTCAGAAGAGACAGAGTGGGGAGCAGAACAGGCGGATCGATGGAAATACACTCCTGCGGGGAGCAGCGGGCAAGGCAGGAGAGGTCTCCCGCACCATGTAGGACTCTCCCTGCTTGGCGTTGACATCCCAGCACCCTGCTGCTGCTGACAGCTCCACAGCGCAGTGCTTAACTGCTGTGCCACCAGGGAGGCCCTTCCTGATCTGTTTTATGCTTTTGGGCACAAGAGATACAGCGACAAGAAAACGTCAGTGGTGATAAACCGTACCTCCCCCAGTGTCAGTCAAGATGTATACTCTCGTGCCAGCTGTGGACCTTGTGCCTGACTTTCGCTTTAACCAATGAAGTTGTAAGAACCGCTAGGAACACACCCTTCCACTCTACCTTTCGAGTGTGTGACCTTGAGTGCACAAATGGCTTCACCACATTTCCCAGGCTGGCTCCCTTGTCACCCCCATTGTTAGGTTCTTATCAGGTAACCTCTAGGAGCAGTGGTGGTTTTCAATGTCAGTTTTCAGAAAAGCTGAGTGAGTGTCACTAACATTAATTTAGGTAACCAAGAGAGAGCCCACGAGAGGCAGCACTTCATTCTTGTTACGCCTGATGCTGACTGTCCCTTCTGCACACTAGCCAGCACGCCCCCTGCATGCAGGGACAGGTCTATCAATTCCTCTGCATCTCCCCACTACTCCCAGCCCAGCACTGTGGCCCAGATTACACAAACCTCCAGGCAGAAAACAGTGAGGCAGTTCTTCTGCTCTGGGTCCTGTGTGGCGGGATAATCACAGGATAATCACAAGCCTGGGGTTGAATGCACAGACAGGTCCACAATGCCCTAGCCCTGTGGGGTGTGAGCTGCACAAATCCAGTCTTTTGACAGACTAGTCCTTTCAGGGGACAGGAGAGCTCAGCACAGACGCTGGTCCCCAGCAGGATCCTGGCAACCACCCAGGGGCAGGTTGTGCACCCCATGCCCTGCTCTCTGGTGCTCAGAAAGGCGAAGGCTGTCCTCCCAGTGAGGGGCCACATCTCTTCTAAAGGATTAACTTCTAAGCCAGGGGGGCTTGGGTGGGGCAGCTTCCCTGCTGTGAATGGACTCCAAGAAGATGCTGTATTTGTTTCTTTCTCTTGTTATCTCATCATATACCCGTGTCCATTTCTCCTTGGGAGTTTGGGGGCTCTAGGATTGCTGCTCCTTTAAATGACCTCCTTTCACTGACTCCCACAAAGGAGGTAGGATCATGAAGGATGCTTTTCCACTTTTACCACAAGTAGATCTAGGGGAAATTTGGATGTGAAAAATCGAGGTTGGATTCATTTAAGAACTATTTTATATTATCCCCATTTTGGAAAAGATTTTAGAGGGGTATAGAGTATTGGTTAGGAGGATGGTTTAGTTATGGTTCTAGGGAAGGACCTGTTGGGACACCAGGTGGTATTAGCAGCAGTAGTAGTAGTGCTAAAAGCATTATTAGTGTGAGTATCATCAGTACTATTGTAACCGGGCTGAGTCCAAAGTCCGGTGGAGGTCGTGCCCCCTGGAGGGGGTTTGCTGATGAGAATGAATAGCCCCAGGGAAAATGCTAAGTTTGCAGTTTGGGGTGGAGAGTCTGATGAGAAATAAAAGGGACTGAAGGAGAACGGGAAAAGAATTGGTTATAATGTAGGGATAGAGGAATCAGTGGCAGAAAATGTAGCCGCCAAGATTGAGAGGTTGGAAATCAGATGCCAGAAGTTTTTGAGCCCCCGGGATATAGAGTTTCGGATTGAGTGTTTTTGGAATCTATAGTGACTTTGGAACCAGAGACTTTGGAGGCTTTGCAAGTAGCCGAGGGACGGAAACTGCTCCAAGTTTAGTTTTTACTGCAGCCAAAGGAAGAAGGTAGAGGCCTGAAGCGGGCGCCTTCCTAAAATGCATGAGTGCAGTCTGATGGGCCGTCTGGCCGCTGTAGTTGCTGTTTACAGTGTTATTGGCCTGGTGCTGCGCTGGGGCACCATGGCAGTTTCGGGAGCATCTCCAGTTGTGTTCTGTGTCATCCTCATGAGTTGGAACCTGGCCTACACTCTGGCTGTTGTGCGTCTGCAGAAGGAAGACACCATTTTGGAAACGTGGCCTATTGTTTGGAAGAGGAGCTCCACCTCAACAGTGGCGGGAGCATGCCATCTTTGTTACTTTTCTGGGACTTAAAGGACTGGACATTGCTTTAACACTTTGTGTGCCGGTGCCCTTTAAATTTACCAGCCCTTGGGGCTGGCCATTTTCTGTGCCACCGCCTGAATGGTATAAGCGTTCAATAAAACACACACAACTCCTGAACTACTGGATATTAAAAAAACTATAATATCTCTCATAAAACACCTTACACTTTCACCAAAACAATGTGTCAAGCTTCTAGACTGAGTACTATCAAAGAAATAGCTCCTAATAGTTCCAAATAAATCCACCATGGCATGAAAAACCGGAGACCAGATGAACACGTATTAATACGTGAGTGGCCACCTGATACTGGTGACAAAAACACGTACTAATACGTGAGCAGACCACAGAGTGTTAAGTAAGGTAAACGGCCATATGTTGACTTCAGTAATTCTTTGCTTTTCCCTGCTTGTTAAATAAATCACAATGTTGTTGTTCCCTAAACCTGAGTAGTCTTACAAATGTGCGTGCGAGTGCCTAACCAAGATAGTGAATGGTAAGCAATTAGGGCACTGCCTTTTCCTAAAATTTGAAAGGCCTCATTTGCCCACTATCACTATTACTATATGCTAACATTTATTTCATGCTTACCATTGCTGGACATAGTAGAGATCATCTCATTTATTCTTCACAATCCCACTGTCATCCTATTTGATGACTGAGGAAGCTGAGAAGCTGAGTGGCTTACACAGAGTCATGAGTTATTAAGTCAAGGCTCCAGGGACTCTCAGCTATAGGAAATTTGGCACAACTCTGAAGCCATGGTCCTTCTGCTTGGAAAAGCAAGGGTGGATTAACTGATTTCCAGTGGCATTATTTGCATGAACACATATTATCTTACATAATAACTTCTACAGTTGCCTTCACTTAAGCCACACCCTAGGAAATGTGTGAGGTGGACTCTTCTCTGTGCTTCTTCCCTTCCCCAGTCTTCTCCAGGATGTATTCCAGGCCCCGAGGGGAACCAGTGCCTTTGTGCAATTTATTCTTAGTTCTGCTTCCATTAGAAATCCACTCAGATCCTTCACATATTCTCAGGCAAAGATGAATGATAATAGCTTAAAGTTTTCTTTTCCATCTGGTGATGGGAGTCAGGAATTGGCCGGCAGGTAGCAAATCATTTCCAGGAGACAGAGGGTCCTAATATCATCCTATTTCTAAAAGCCTGTTTTACCAAAATTGTTTCATCCAATCCTTCACCCTGAATTATATATAAGGAAATGATGGCTTGGAGAAGGGCCTTGACCTGGCCCAGAATTCAGGTCTTTGGATTCTCCATGGAGACATCACAAGGAGGAATGAGTAACTGAAGCCTGCTCCCACCCTGGAATGTTCAAATTCCTGGCACAGGGTGATACAAGGGACTTGGAACATTCCAGAGGAAACAAATGCGAGATGAGCAAAGAGACAAAGATCTGTTAACACCAGGTTCACAGTGCATGCATGACGGTGGCCAGAAACATCTCAGGGGTGATGGCTGCACAGGTCAAAGGACGCCACAAGTCTGCAGGCTGAGAGGGAGCTCCCACTTAGCCTCTTGTGAGGTTCCCCGGTGTCCAGTGCCGAAAGAGAGTCCAAGGTGACTCAGACTTCCTGAGAAGCTTCTTATCTGAGCCAGGCAGACAAAGTGCCTTTATGGCCAGAGGTGTCACCCTCTCAGGGCCAAACCCTCCCCAGCCAGATGAATGACCCTTCACTGCTCTGGAGGGAGGTTCCTGGGAACACTCCCCTGACAAGGCTCAAAGGCTCGATGACTGCCTCTCTAGGATTTCTGTTTGTTTCCCTGCCCTGTCCTCCTCCCTCCACTCTGAGGCTCCTAAAGGTCCAGGAAGAATTGACTAATTCTCCCCAGGAGATTCTTGCCTGTGGGAGTAACAGAGCCATTGCTATAGCGACCATTTTTTCTAAACTGGGATAAGAGACCTGGATAGAGAGGGTATTGAAGGGACACGAGGACCCAGTGTCTTAAATTGGCAGTGTGAATGGCTTGTCTGGATATGGTTTGCTCACAGGGAGGCAGTGCTGGGTGGGTGCAAGTCCGCCCAAGCTTTCTCCAGCCTGAGTCATATTCTACCCTGATAGAAGATTATCTACCCTGATATTCTACCCTGACAGAAGATTAGCATACGTCCCCCTCAAAGACCATCTTGGAAAGGGCTAGCAAAGGGCATGAAAATCCCATCTGATTTTTATTGATGGTGGTGGAGACTGGGAAGCTTTTCTGCATGAGACAGTACTATGTGATCACTAGATTGTTTTAAAAGAAAGTTTTGAGTCTTAGAGCTATTAAGGATCTCTAAGATCCTTTTATTATAGAATTGAGAAAACAGAATCTTGGAAACTTCTCAGGGAAATGCACATCAAAACCACAATGAGATACTACCTCACACCTGTGCGGATGGCCCATATTGAAATAACCATAAATAACAAGTGCTGACAAGGATGTGGAAAAAAAGGAACCCTCTTACACTGTTGTTGGGAATATAGGCTATAGAATGTAGACTTTCCTAATGGAAAGAAGTGTGGCGATTCCTCAAAAGACTAAAAATGTATTTACCATATGACTCAGCAATTCCACTTCTAGGAATCTACCCAAAGAGCACAAAAATACTAATTTGAAAGGAAGCCTGCAGTCCTATGTTTATAGCAGCACTATTTATGATAGTTAGGATATGGAAACAACCTAAATGCCCTAGAACAGATAAGTGGGATCAAGAAGATGTGGTACATATATACAGTGGAATACTACCCAGCCATCAAAAAGATAAACTCATGCCATTTGTGGCAACTTGGATGGAACTGGAAGAGATTATTCTAAGTGAGCTAGAGGAGACAGATAAATGTCAGAGGGTTTCACTTGTATGTGGAAACTAGGGAAACCAAACAAACAATCAGATAAGCTGCAAGAGTGACCCCTGAAAGCAGACCACAGATCTGAGACACTCAGGAAGGGAGCAGGAGGAGTGGAAAGGGGGAGAGTAGAGGTGGAGGAGGAGAGCATGGTGGAGTGTGGTGGAGGACTGTGGGCACTTTGATGGTGGGAAAACTATGGTGATCAGACCTAAGAGGAGAAATCCTATATTGTGCAAACAACAAGAAGAAGGATTTTTAAAAAAGAAGAGTCTCAGAATAGTTAGGTGACTGCCCAAACGTGTACAATATTAGTGAAATTGTTCAGACTCAAATGTAAGTTTTCTGAATCCCTGCCCAGTGCTTTTTCCAGTGGACCAAGCCTCCTCCCATGGAACAGGCAGTTTCTACTTTCTAAATAGCTCCTTTGTGAACTAATTAGTTGGTAGAAAATGTCAGGCTCGATATGACATAATCATAGCCAGGCCAGACTAATTTCTAGAGGCCAGATTCTTTGATAAAAACAGCCCTTTTAGGGCCCCCTGGTGGCGCAGCGGTTGAGCGCTGCGCTGTGGAGCTGTCGGCAGCAGCGATGCGAGTTCGACGCCCGGCCGGGGAGAATCCCACATGGCGCAGCAGACCTCTCCTGCCTCGCCCGCTGCTCCCCTCAGCAGTGTATTTCTGATCTGCCTGTTCTGCTCCCCGTTCCTTCTCTGGTGAATCCTCTTGCCGCCCCACGCCTCTGGCCTGTACCCCAGCTTGTATGTATAAATAAATAAATCTTTAAAAAAAAAAAACAGCCCTTTTATGTAATGGCTAACAGGTATGTGAAAAGGTGCACAGCATCAGTAATCATCAAGAAGATGCAAATCAAAACCCTAATGAGGTATCACTTCATGCTTGTAAGGATGGCTGTTACCAAAAGACAGGAAATAAAGATGTGGAGTAAAAGGACCCCTGGTGCACTGTTGTGGGAAAATAATTTGGTGCAACCACTATGGAAAACAGTATAAAATTTTCTCAAAAAATTTAAAATAGAACTGCCAGCGATCCAACAATCCCACTTATGGGTAGATTCAAAGAAAATGAAATTAATATCCTGAAGAGATACCTGCATCCTCATATTCATTGCAGCATTGTTTATAATAGCCAAGAGGTGGAAACAGCCTAAGTGTTCATTGAGGGATGAATGAATGCAGAAAATGTCACACACACACACACACACACACACACACACACACACACGATTATTATTCAGCCATAATAAAGAAATATTATTTGTGACAACATGGAACTTGAAAGCATTACATTAAATGATAAGTCAGACAGAGTAAGATGAGTATGATTTCACTTACATTTGGAATCTAAAAAAAATCAAAACCCAAGAAAACTTTAATTTGTAGATGTTGAGAATAGATTGGTGGTTGCCAATGCATTGGTGGGAGGGGAGAGGTGGGAGACTGGGGAATTGAAGGAAGGTGGTCAAAAAATCAAACCTGCAGTTATAAGATAGTAAGTCCCAGGACTTACTATAACAATACTGTGCTGCATATTTCAAAGTTGCCAGAGTACTCCTTCTTCTTATCACAAGAACAGTATTGTAACTATGAGAGATGATGGATGTTAACTAGACTTACTGTGGTGATCCTTTCACAAGATACAAATCATGTTGAACACCCAAAGCTAATACAATATTGCAAATCAGTTATATCTCCATAAAACTGGAGGTAAACAAAGAGAACTGAGGAAAAGATTTCCAGGACAATCAACTTCAAGTTGCAAGAGACCCCAAGAAGGAAGAGTTGAAAGGATGGAAGGTCTCTCTGGGCTGCTTGCACAGGAAGGGAGACCCGCGTGCCTCCTGAGAGGGGTCCAGGAGCAGGAACGCCCCCAGGCCCAGTGCCACTCCTGGTCCTGGTCCTTCGGGAAGGCAGGGAGAGGAGGCACTGCCCTCGAGGGGCTTGAGGCCTAGAGTTGGAGACAGACATCTAAACAATTGACTAGACAATTATACGAGCTTTAATCATAGAAAGTTTTGTAGAAATGAGGGAAGCGTGACCTTAATTAAGTGTAGGAGATGGGGAGACTTCACAGGTAGGGCGCTGTGGGCTGGGTTTTGGCTGAGTGGGACCTCTGCAGGCTGAGAAGGGGAGAGGGTCCAGCCTCAATAGCTTGAGGGAGCGTGAGATGCTTCTGGTTGCCAGGAATCCTGTTTGATTAGGGCTGTGTTCTTAAGATTGTTCTGTGGAACTCAGATGAGTTACCAGAAAAGAGTTTCTGGGTCAAATATGTCAGGGAACTTTCCTACCACATGTCCTTTTCCAGCTCTCCCAGGCCCAGAAGTACACTGAAGGCTCTTAGCAAAACAAAGCAAAATGCCTTCTTTAAATTTAATCCCTTAAATTTCAGCTGAATTATCACTTCTTTATAGAAGTCTTTTCTGACCCTCTCGATTAGGTCAAATCTCCATACTTACGTTCCCGTGTAACTTGAAGTTGTATGTTGGTTTCGGTCAGTGGATGATGGTCTGCCGCCTGTCACAAACTGTAAGTCAGTGTTGGCCATACATTCCCTGAATGTAGAACCGAGCCACTCTTTGATGGTGACTGTTTCTCAGGCCTGCATATAGTGCTCAAAAAAGTATTTGCTGATGAGTGAAGTAAACCAATGACTAAAACATCATGGATGACTTTCAAGATGGCGAACACTTTTACCATCTTTGCTCCTGGCTTAAAACCAACAAAGAGATTGTGTCCTTTCCTTGGGTGGTGGAGACCTGCTTGAGTGATTCAGAATGTCAGAAGGAGCTGCATTGTTGAGGCTGTTATTTCAGAATTCTCCTTTTTCTGAATGCTCACCGACTCAGCTGCAAGTACTCACTCCATCCATGATCTCATCCAGGGAGGGAGCCTTTTGGATTTAAACACATTTGGCTCTTGAAGAAGCCTGATTGCAAAATAGTGTGACTCCATGCTCTTCTTTTTTCTAAGAATAAAGCACAATTCTATTCACTCTGGGACAGACTGGCAAGGAGTTTCCTGAAGGAACAGAAAAACAGTATTTAAGCGACACCCAGTTTTAGCTCCACAAAAGTGCCATTGTAATAGGTCCTTTTTATGTGTCCATTTTAAAACAAATTTCCATGTGTTTGTCAAAGAATGTCATCTCCCTAGGTATTAGGCCCTCCAGGATCAATTACGTTATTTACTAATCACCTTGCTGAGCTCAGAGATCACCTGCCTTTCTCTATTGAAGTTCCATCCTACACATCATTTGAGAGTTTCCCAAGTCCCCACCCCCATGAGTTAGAATTCAGTTGGCAGATCCATTATTCAATCCATTTATTCATTCAACAAACATTAACAGTCCACAAGGTGGCAGGCATAGAATTTGCCACAGTGATTTTCTTGACCCTCAATAGTTCACTTTTCCTCCTACTTGAGTGTAAACTCCGAGAGAATGGAGTCCATTTTGCTCACTGATATGGCAAATACTTGGGACAGTGCTTTGCACTCAATAAATGCATGCAGGAATCCCTCGTGCCAAAGTGTATTCCAGATACCATCCTCTGTTGCCTCCCTAGCATTCAGCATTCAGCATCCACTTCCTTCCCCTGTCCCATGGTAACAGAACCATGGGGGAAAATTCTTACCCCACTCTCAGACCCTGGGGTATGGGTAGAAGTTAACCCCACCCTTAAGTTTCAAGTCACTGAAGACTTGATTCCAGGTCTCCTGTTGGAATTCTTGTGAGAGAAGTTCTCTCCCCAGAGGCTTGGAACTGGAATGTCATGGGACTTTCTCTTCTGGGCCACAATGTGGTGACAACTTGTCTGGGAGAGGAGCTTGGACTGAGTAAAGCAGTGTTAAGAGAAATGGAGAAAAACTGAGTTTTGATGACATTGCTTTTTCTGTCTCAGCTAGTTTCTACCTGTGTTAGATTCCTAGAGTTTCATAACAAAGTACCACAAACTATTATAGGTGGTTTAAAAACCCAATCATTTGGACTAGGGCCCGTAGGAATGCTTACATTTTAACCCAATTGCTCTGTAAAGACCCTATTTGCAAGTAGGGTCACAGACACAGGTGCTAGGGTTTAGGACTTCAGTAACTTTTTAGAGGACACAATTTAACCCAACATATATCTTTTACTTGTTTAGTGCTTCTGATCCAGAAAATCACATATTCTCAGAAGGTCATCCAAAAAAGAGCAGGAATTTTTACTTCTTTCCACACATTTTTTTTCCCTATATAATTGGAAGTGGACCAGAAAAAAATCTCAGCAAACTGGATTTGAGAGGTAGAAGGCAGCACTTTGCACTATATATTTTTATATATATATAGACAACTATATATCAAGGTTGTATATACATACACATGTATTCACAGAGACATACATATGTGCATAAATATGAAGGTCTATCTATCTATCTTCCCATCTGCCTACCATATATTTATCATCTTTATGCTTATGGTACAGAATGTTTCATAGTTTCTGTGCTTTTCTCCACATGGATTAAACTCTGGGATAAAACATATATAACCTGAATTCTATTGTTCCCCCAAAGGGATTCTTTTTATTTACCTGGATATTGTTAAAATCTCCCCCCCCAGGCTGTGGATCACCCAGCCCTGAAGGGAAGGGCAGAGGCCGGAGTTGGGGGCTGTGCTCGTGTGGGGAGTTGATGTCAGGCTGGCATCTTCTTTATGACAGATGCACCAGGTGCCTAACTGATGAATGGCGTCTGTACTTTTCTCTGTGACTGATTTCTTAGTGAGTTCACAAAAGAACAGCATCACTCCTGACTCAGGAACTGTTCTTGGTGGTGAGGACACAACAGTGCAGGAGAAGCTCATACTGGAGACTGACATGGATGCTGATTGTTTACTTGGATGTTACACAGGAGTTTACTTTCTGGCGGCTCCCATTTCACTCGGGGGAACCAGTTCAATACCATAAAGAGCTCCTGGGTCATGTTTTAATAAAAACACAAGGTAGAAATAGGTCTTATTTTGTGTTACTCGGGGGGTGACTGGCCCATGATCCCAGCCTGTTGTGGGTGATTTCCAGTCTTCCTCATTAAGACTCCAGTGGTGTGGGTGCTTTGCCTCCAGTGTGTACCTCCAAATTGAGATATGTTAGAGGTCTCCTAGCTTCTCCTTTGCCTCGTCACATTGCTCTTACTGCCCGGAAGTGGCCTCTGGGCAGGCGTTAGCTTCCTTCTGCTTAGTGCCACCTGCTACTGCCCACTTGTGCATAATGATGGCATCCCTCCCAAGTCCAGGTAGAGTTTCCTGATTTTATTCCCCTCCCCACCATTTTTTGGTCAGTTCAGCTTGTTTGTATGACTGTACTTGGGTATTTGCTATGGCCCTGCTGTCTCTCACCAGACCTCATCCAGATTTCACATCACCTAAACTGTCTTCTAAACCATACAGAAGGGCCTTATATGTAGTTGTCATCTTTGGTTGCTGTCATCCCTAAATCTTGAGGGTTTAATCTATTTCCTGTGCCTTCTGTGCTTTTATCATGAGTCTGTTCTTTCTCACTGAGCAGATTTTAACTCCATTATAAAAAAAAATTCAATTATGAAATGTAGTACAAACATTTTAGAAATATAGCAAGAGCTTCAAACATTTCTGAGAAAAGTCTTTTGAGCTTTCAGGCTGGATGAAGTCTGATTCCCCTGGAGGGAGGTGGGCTCTTAAGAAAATAGAAGTGACTGCTGTTCAGTCGAAGAAAATGAGAGTCCTGGGTGCCTTCCTAGCGGCTTGAACAAGTGTCCGGTGGTCCTCAAATCTCAAGGACCTCTCCAGGTGGGGGCGAGGCACCAAGGGAAAAGACTGTGGCTCCTGAGGAACCTGGATTTGGATCTCAGCCCAGCATTTCCAGTTGTGTTGCTTGAGGTCAGCCCCACTGGATTTAGTTTCCTTGTTTATAAACATTGATTAAAAAAAAAAAACAACCTATTTCGTGAGTTTGTTTTGAGGAGACACAGGAGGGCTGTGTGGGGTTGTGAGTGGGTACAAGTTGGGAGCTCCTGAGAAGCAATGCACCCCAGAGAAATAGAAATAGAGAAGCTGTTCTGCAGGGAGCCACGGCCTCCCCCTGTTCCCATCAGGCTTCATGTTATAGCATTTCAATCTGTAGCTGCTCTGGAAGGCGTCACCATTGATGGAGACAATGGAATCCACTGGAACCCATTGAAATCCATTTGAGGTGGATTCAAATGCTGTGTGTTATGTAAGGGACTTGGTTAAACCTGTCAGAATTTAGGGACTCAGAGTCTAGCCCTGCCTTTAGCTGTATGCAGAGTAAATCACCCTTTCTGTGTGTAGGTTCTTCATCTGTAAAATGGGAGACTTAACAATTCCATTAACTTAGAATGCAATTGCACCTGACAACCCCATCATAAGTTGAAAATATTATAAGTTGGAAATACATTTACTGCACCTAAGTTACTGAACTTCATAGCTTGCCTACCTTAAACATGCTCAGACCACCTATGCTTGGGCAAACTCATCTGACACAAGGCCTATTTTATAGTAAAGCCTTGACCAGCTCGTGTAATTTGTAAAATACAGGAAGTGAAAACAGTGTAGACTACGCGTTGCTTATCCTCATGATTGCAAGGCTGACTGGGAGCTGGGGATGCTCACCCGTCAAAAATGCCTCCTGAGTGCTGCCAGCCTGGAGAGAGGCTGAAATTCAAGCCTGAAGTATAATTTTGATTGCATGCCCATTGCTTTCATGCCATCTTCAAGTTGCAAAATTGTGCATTGAACCATCATAAGTTGGGGATATCTGTATATATCTCATGAGCTGCTGAGCTTGCACTTGTGAAATGTTTAGAGTAAGCCTGGCCTATAGCAAAATTTCAATGAACATTATATATTTTTATCACCCTCCCCCCACCATTTGGAAATGAAGGGAAAGTAGCTAATAAACCCCAGAGTAGCTTTCAGCTGGGGAGGTGGGTATGGGATTGTATCGGAATTGTGATATTTAATTTGTTACTTATTTATTTGAAATTTCAAATAACAGCGAAAGAAGGAATTATTTTTCATTCCCAAAGGAAGTATTAGGTCAAAAAAAGTTTGCCTGACTACACAATAAGATTGGACTTGCTGATTACCCTGCATTATTAAGCTTTTGTTTCATATGGTAGTGAGTGCATTCTGAAATTACTCTCCACACCAAAGTCTGACTTATTCGCTTGTAAAGGAAAAAAAACAGATGTTCAAACCTTTCTATGGTCCAAGGTACGTGGAACCTGAGGCTCACAGGTGTCTTGTGGCCATGGGAGGAATACACTTGGAAGAGGTGGCTTCCAAGCAGAGACATGTCAGTAGGCAGAGACATGCCTTATGTTGTGAGTATGCGCATATGGCTCCTGGTAATCAAGGACTGGAAAGGATTGGAGAAGTATCAGATTTGTGTTGCTATTCAAAGCCCATCATCTTCTGGCACTGGTCCATCTTCTTTTACAACAAAGAAGCAATTGCTCAGCTGTTCTTTCCAGAACACTCTGTAGAGGACTTTGATGTATGCACAGACTCTGTGGGAGGGCAAGAGAGCCACAGGCCACTTCAGGGTTCTTGGAGCTGTAAAAAACAGAAATGAGCAAACAAGGGTCCACACTCAGTATGATCTTTTCAGTGCTTACATAGGAAAAGTGATGCTTTATGCTCTATATTACATGTCATCAGTGAATTACAAATTAAAACAACAATGAGATATCACTACACACCTATTAGAAATGGCCATAATCCAGATCACTGATGACACAAAATGCTGACCAGAATGTGGAACAACAGGACTGCTACACATTGTTGTTGAGAATATAAAATGGTATGGTCTCTTTGGAAGACAGTTCTTATAAAAATTAAGCATCTACTATGTGATCTACTAATTATACTCCTTGGTATTTCACCAAATGAATTGAAATTTATGTCCACACAGAAAACTACACATGGATGCTTACAGCAGCTTGATTTGTAATTGCTAAAACTTGGAAGCAGCTGACATGTCCTTCAGTAGGTAGGTGACTGGATAAATAAAGTGTGGTACATCCAGACAATGGAATATTCTTCAGTGCTGAAAAGAAATGATCTATTGAGCCATGAAAAGAGATAGAGGAAGCTTACATGCATAATATTAATTGAAAGAAGCCAATCTGAAAAGACTACGTGATTCCAACTCTATGACATTATGAAAAAGAAAAACTATAGAGACTAAAAAAAAAAATCAGTAGTTGTTGTGGGTAGGGTGGCAGGGAGAAGGGTGTATAGACAGAACACAGAGGAATTTTAGGGCAGTGAAAATACTCTATATGATATAATGATGGACTATGTCATTAAACATTCATCCAAACCCATATAATGTACCTGTAACACACCAAGCATGAACCTAAGGTACATTACAGCCTTTGGATGATGATGATGTGTTAGTGTTGATTTACAGTTGATAACACAAGTGCCACTATGGTGAAAGATATTGATCATGGGGGAAGCTATTCATGTGAGAGGGGCAGGAAGTATGTGGAAAATCTCAGTACTGCCCTCTCAACTTTTTTTAAACTAGAAACTGCTCTTAAAAAAGTCTTTGAAAAAATTATTAATTAATATATAAAATTTTTTATATATTAATAATGCAGAGCAATAGAATAGTATTATTTAAATAAATCATAAGAATTCTAGGAGATAATAACTTCAAAATGTATAGCAGGAGGTAGGCCAGGCATATTGCTAGCCCTTTATATAAGCCTCGCACGTAGCATCACTAAAAACACAGTTGCACACACAGAAGCTGTTGACCCACTGGTGTAAACAAATCAACAATATTACAGTGAGAGAAGTATGAATGGCAAGTTGGAGGAGCTCCAAACTGATTCATTTTTTTGGCGAGATCAGAGAAGTCTTCACAGAGGTGAGCTGACCTAACAGCGGGGTGGAGTTTTGCAAATCGGAGAGGAGGGCATACCTGGTGGAGGGGGCACCCTGACTCTGCCTGGGGTGGCTCGGGCACTGTGAGCATCCTGGAGCATCACACTGGCACTCCTGGCTCGGCTCTCAGGGGAATCCCCAAAGGGTCTTTTTAGCTCTTGTGGGATAGGATTCAATCTTCATGCCCCAACCTTTTATGAGGATTGGAATTCCTCTGTTGCTGGTTCTCGGGGTTTTGGGGTGGTAGGCGACCATAGTTGAGGGGCCAGGGAGGGTTCCTTCTTAGCTCTCCAGGGCTCTGATTCAGAGCATCTTCCCTTTCTCCCATCTCTCCCACCATGTCCTCTGCCACCGGAGCCTCTCCACTCGCAAGTTCCAGTACAGTCTGTTCTTAGAGGGTAGGAAAACCAGCTCTGCTGGAGAGCTTTCGGACTTTTTTCCATTGTGGAAGTGATCTGGTTTCTTTGTGATATATTTGAGCCATTCAATCAGAAAAAAGGCCGTGGGAATGTAGGAAATAAACTGTTCTTATGACTATGCCCCTACCACTGTAGTATAGGTGAGACCTGGGAGAGATAAAGCTGGTGAGATTAAAAGAGACCTAGAAGATCTGTCTATTATTGGGAGGGAAGGCAGTGGGAGCCAAGAGATACTGTTAAGCAAAGCTGTATTTTGGAAAGATGACTCCAGCAACGGTATGGAGAATTCTCCTAGTGATGAGAGAGTAGACGCTGTGGTGGCCCAGCAGAGGCAAGTGGATTCACAGCCAAAAGTTGGTTCAGATGTTGACTGATGGTGTCACACACATACCAAGGGGACATGCCAAAGTTTGGTACTTTAATGCTGACGCTTTCTTGGCGGAGAAGGCAGCTGTCCCTCTTTGATTTTAAATGTCCTAAGAGAGCTAGAAAAGAGACTGACTTGGGATTTTTATGGCAGGTATGGGGTAGGGCTGAGCTGAGAGTTTGCACACACAGATGTGGCCTTGTATGGCTTGAATTTCTTTCTTTTTTTTTTTTTTTTAAGATTTATTTATTTTTGTATACAAACTGGGGTGCAGGCCAGAGGTGCGGGGCAGCGAGGAGGATCACCAGAGACAGAGTGGGGAGCAGAACAGGCAGATCGACCGAAATACACTGCTGAGGGGAGCAGCAGGCGAGGCATGTGGGAATCTGCCTGGTCAGGCATCGAACATATGCTGCAGCGGCCGACAGCTCCACAGCACTGCTCTTAACCGGTTGTGCCACCAGGGAGGACACTGGCTTGAATTTCTTGCTGGTGCGGACAAGAATGAGCATCCAGGTTTTCTTATTAGCTCACCCATATTTGGGACACAAAGGAAAGAGGGATGGGTGAAGCTCAAAAACCTGTCAGCAAACAAGAAATTGGAATCAGACTCTGTTAGGCCAGAGAAGGAAGGCCAGCTGGGATGCTGCTATAGTCTAGACCAGTGATTTCCAGAATCTTGTTAAAAGTACTGCTTCCTTCTAGTTCAATCCATGTTGCTGCAAATTGCATGTGTTTATCTTTTTTGAATGCTGGATAGTATTCCATTGTGTATATGTACCACATCTTCTTGATCCAGTCATCTATTTTTGGGCATCTGGGTTGTTTCCATATCTTCGCTATTGTAAACAGTGCTGCAATAAACATACGGGTGCATGTATCCTTTTGGATTAGTGTTTTTTGGTCCTTTGGGTAGATTCCCAAAAGTGATATTGCTGGGTCGTATGGTAGCTCCATGTCTATTAATCATGCTCAGCGAAATAAGGCAAAAGGAAAAAGAAAAATATAACAGGAATATAGGGGAACCAAACACAAGAGCGTCAACCAGCGAGAGAGGGGGGAGGATTGGTGTGAAGAATGGGGGAGAGGGGAGCACAGGGGACTGTGGTGACTGTTCACGGGTGAATTGGTGGTGGGAAACCTATGGGGAATATACAGTAATGTAAAAGACACAAATAATAAAAAAAAAAAGTACTGCTTCCTCACCGGTGTTCTGGAAATACTGGATGTGAGGTACTAGGTAAAAAAGAGAAAGTTATGCTTTCTACACTTTACTCCAGACCCACTGAGCCACCACTCCAGGGTGGCTATGTTTGTATGTAGCTCCCCAGATCATCTGGAAGTATTGCCATTTCATAGACTAACACTGGGGAACGCAGGGCTGGGGTGATGAAAACGAGAGGCAGGACTGAAAAAGACTGGACCAGATTCCAAGATGGACGAGGAGAACATGTTCCCTTGAAAGTTTGAACATTTTGGGGTTGGGTGATATGTAATTGGAAGGCAAGTTTATGGATGTGGGGAAGAAGACAATGTCTTTTATGTCTGCCTAGAAAGTGATGTGTGTGTGTGTATCTGTACATACTTTTTCATGTGCATTATCCACTGTGTGTAGACAAGCCATGGAAAACATTTCCTGACTTGTTTGGCTTCTCCAGTCTCAGCACTCCAGAGCTGCTTCTGGGGGTGTGAATTCATATTGATTGTTGCCAATGAAAAAATAGAATTAGTTATGTGGATCTCTTGCAAAATAAATTATGTGAAGTGTTCCAAAGACAAAGGAAATTCCTACGAGTTTGCCTGCTATTCTGATTAACTATATTGCAGCAGTTTTCCTGGTGTTGAAAGTTGAGAGTTGATAGCATAAAATTTATCTTGTGTTCCATCATAGTAATACAATTCAGAGCTGAGAGTTTGGATGCAGAGCTAAGAGAAGTAGCAGACCGTGTGAGTGATTTAGGCTATCAGAACCAGTCAGAAAGTCTGAGGGAGCTACTGGAAGGAGCACTTGTGTATATGACTTGGCATTTAATACTCCTTTGTTGTTTACCATCTTCTTAAAGACTTAGAAACTCTCATAATTTGCTGATAGAGCTTTCTGCTTTCTCAGGTTGCCGGTCTTGGAGGGAAGAACATGAGAAGAAATAAATAGGAAGCATGTCTATCTGTATCTATTCATCATCTCTCTATGTCTGTCTGTCCATCTGTCCATCCGTCCATCCATCCATCCATCCATCCATCCATCCATCCATCCATCCTTCCATCCATCCATCATCCAGCTAGCTAGCCTATCATTATCTGTTATTTATAAGCTCTATCTTTCATCAGCTTTCTTTCTTATTCAATCTTTGGCATATATTTGGAAAAGGATAATTCAAATATTTTTTAAAAATAGCTTTATTGAGATATAATTCACACTCCATGTAATCAACTAGTTGAGATGGACAATTCAATGGTTTTTAGCATATTAACCATTACCACAATTAATTTTAAGGATACTTCATAACCCTACAAGAACCCCAAAGTTTTAGCATCATCTCTCCAACCCTCCCATTCTCTCCCAGGCGTAAGCAACCACTACTCTACTCTTGTCTTTACCTACTTATCTTTTTTTGACATTTCATAGAAATAGACCCATATAAGATGGTGTCTTTTGTGACTGGCTACTTTCACTTAGCTTAATATTTTCAGTTCTTTTTACACAATAGCTGTTTTTCTTGAGAATGGGAGTATCCCTGATAGTTGCACATGTCACATTTCCTTGGCCAGTCTTATGATGACCTAGTTGCAAGGGTAGCTGGGAAATGGAGTCTTTATTTGGGTTGAGTGTGAAAATAGCTACAAATTTGATATAAGAATTGCACTGTTAGTGTGAACAAGTGCCGTGGGAGATCAGAGAAAATTGCTAGAGGAGGTGATATCTAGAGCTTGCCTAAACAGGCAAAGTTTGCTTTTCATGAGATTAAAAAAAATGAGCTGAGAATTAAAGGGAAATTTCATTTAAAAAATGAAATTGTTTCCAAATATTTATCATTTCCTCAGAAATTTTGTTCAACTTCCTTAGCAAGAGTTACTGACCTAACTCAAATTATTTAGTTGAGTAGAGAGGTAAGTCAGGGGAAGTGCTAATGTGAATGACTAGGCATAGTTATTGTGGCAGACTTTATTTTCTGAGATGACCATAGCAAGATGGCTCATTGGCAATGTGTCCTTATCACCCCTCCATCAGAAAGTGGAATCTATTTCTTTACCCTCTTGAATCTGGGCAAATGCTGCCATGACTTTGACCAATAGAATATGGTGGAACTGAGGCTGTGCTAGTTGCAGGAGTAGCACTGAACTCACCTATAGTTTCTGCCTCTTGCCTCTTGGAAGTTAGCTGCCATGTAAGTGGTGTGAGGTCATCCTATGGTGAGGAGCCCAAGTCTCATGGATGAGACAATATGAGGAGAGAGAGAGAAAAGGAGAGAGGGAGATGAGAGAAGGGAAGGGGGTGGGGGGGGGAGAGAGAGAGAGAGAGAGAGAGAGAGAGAGAGAGAGACTATGGGGCATCAAGGTGCCAGGTATGTGATGATGTCACCTTGGAAGTGACTCTCCAATCCAGCTGCCCTGGCTGATGTCACTGGGATCAGAGATGAACTGCCCTGTTGAGCTCTTCCTGAATTCCACTCACAAAAACGTAAGTGAAATAAAAGTGGCTTATTGTGCAACAATGATTCCCTGGAAATCTACCTTGGGAATTTCTATTATGGAGTATGGGAAGTTGTTCCTGGGTGGGACTGTGTGTGAAGGTCTTTGGGGAACATCTGAAGAGTAAAGACAAGGTCAAAAACAAGGGTGGGAGTGAGACTCACATAAATTCCAACAATGTTGCCTCAGCAAGGAAGAGGGTTTCTTAGAGAAATTGTTAATCTCATGTTCTAGATGAACCTGGAACAGCTTGTTGTAAAAATATCAAGGAAACTATCAAAGACTTATAGGACCATGTTGAAATGACTGAGGAACCAACTTGAAAAGGTCTGACTGGCTAAAGAAGGGCCAACTTGAGCATCTATTTGAATAAGAACTGAAATGGATTGAAACACTTCAAGTATATTTAAATTCATAAGTTCATTAGAAAGAACCAACTTTGGTCACTTTTGGAGCAAAGTATCCAGTATATGATTTTGAATACTAATAAATAAGGGGAAACACCCAGAATTTGTCCTGCTGTTCTAACCAAAGAGTTGACAAAAAGTATTTCCTTATAGAAATATTCTGGATAAGAAAATGAAGGAATGATAGAATAAAATAAGTTTGAAGTCTCTAATGAAATAACTTTTGGCAGCAATCATCAGCAATTGCTAATATTAAAAAAGGAGAGACAACCTGGCAATGTACCTACTGATATTTATATCACAGGCTTTTAAAAGCAAAACTAGATTTGATCAGGGTTCTAGATCTTATGGCCAATGTACAGGAGACAGAGAAATTTGTTAAAGGACTCCATGTGGATCTAATCAGCACAATCCACGTGTGGGAAATAGGTTCTTCTATAAATTAGGAAACACAATGTGGGGAGAGGGGAGGCTGTAGAGGCGTCTCAATCAACGGTAACGTAGGGAACTTATTTGCATCTTTTGGTTTGCTCAGACCTTTTTGATGCTCAGGGTACCCTTTTAGCTTTGGCTCCTGCTGCTAGTTCTTTACCTCCTTTTTGCATTCCTGAAAGAGAGCTGGATTGGCCTGGGTCCTCATTTTGTTCTAAGACATGTCACAGGTGAGAGGCTAGGTAATGAAGTGACCACATGATTTGATTTTATGGTCCACCTTTGACTTACTCAATTAAAGGTATAGGATGGGGGAGGGGGACCACACTAGCAAGGGGCAATGTGTGCTAATGTTTAATACCTGGAAGGCAACTTGGGGACCCAGAGGGAGAATTGATAAC
Source organism: Scalopus aquaticus (assembly GCA_004024925.1). Lineage (NCBI taxonomy): Eukaryota > Metazoa > Chordata > Mammalia > Eulipotyphla > Talpidae > Scalopus > Scalopus aquaticus. The sequence goes on along the minus strand of PVIJ01010814.1, from coordinate 7,147 downwards.
CTAATCTAAAGCATTAATTTCCTCCCTTCTTTTTGGTTTTTCTAGCAAATTTGAGTGTGCCGGCAAAGAGATAGTTGAGTCCATTCAGCTAAAGATTTGGGAGGAGCGGGAGACAATTGTGCATAGAGGAGAGATAGGAGTAGGTGGTCTGGGTGAGTCCCCTGAGGATCTTGAATGTGTTCTTCCTTTGAATCTCTGCAGAGAGCTGCCTGGGCTTCCCCTTCTCAGTGGGGTACATTCTGGAGTTTGCAGATCTGACTCTTTTCAGTAACTGTGTGTCCATGAGAAAGTCAACATTTTTGTGCCTCATTTTCTTCATTTGTGAAAAGGGGACTAAAACAGCAGAATCTGCCTGTTAGTTCCATGTAGAATATTTTGAAGATTGGATTGCTTAGTGCCTGAAAACTCAAGAACAGTACGGGGTGTATGCATGGAGACCGCGTGTGAACCCCTGGGGACCTAAACTTATTCTGCACTGCATGAAGGGGCTACATTCAGCATCTTCCAGAGAGGGGTTCACCATGAGCCCCAGTGACCAGTCCTCAGGCACATGGAGGGATTGTGGCAGCCCATGGGTGTCTCGGGCTAGTCAGCTAGGAGCAGTGCCTGGAACTGCTGGCTTGCCCGGCTCTCTCATAGGCAGAGATGCCAGTGGCTGAGCTCAGATGCACATCATGCTGACTCAGGGGGAATTTGCCAACACAGAGGAGGGAAAAATGCACCTCCCTAAAGCCAGCCATCAAAGGCCAGGCAAGCCCTGTGGGAGGAAAATAACTCTGGGCTATAGATTTCTTTTCAAGGTTTGGAGTCTTGCCACAAACAACACAGTAACAGACGTGATTAGCATCATAGTCTCCGGAAGCCCAGTCTGTGCGTTGGCAGGTGGCAGGGCTGATGTCACTCCCCAAAGGCCAACTGATAGGTCCAGGGACCTGACTTCCAGCTGGGCCCTGGCTCCTGTCACCCGCAGTGCCAGGCCTCCAAGGGCTTCAGAGTCACTTTAAGCCCAGAAAGGCTTAAAGGGTTGTTTTTTTGGAGGTTCTTATGGAATCGTGGGGTAGGTCACCTGCCACCCCTGTTATATACTTACTCCTCTCTCTGGCCTTTGCACACAGAGTTGCCCACTATCCTCTGTAGACTCGCTGGGAGAAAGGAGCCCACCTTTTCTGACCTCATCTCCTTCCTCTCCCATGCATGCCCTATAGTGCCCCCAACTGGCCAGGCCTCTCACGCTCCAAACGCATTGTGCCCACAAAGAAAACATGGAGAGGTTAGAGGCATGGCCTCCCCGAGGGAGTGAGAGTAGGGAAGGAGTGTGGGATGGGGCCTGAAGGGGAACTGGAGTCTGTAGAGGGGCTGTTGGAGAGAAAGGTTTTTAGAGAAGCAGCGAAAAGGAGGGGTCTGAGCGAGGTTTTGACTCAGGATTTGCAAGGGATGGTGGATTCCTGTTGGGGAACATTTGGGGTGCATTTTCCTACCAGTTAGTGACAAAGATAGTTCTTCTGCCTTCTAGTCCTTTTTATAGGGACTAGGCTTCTAGGCTTTTTATAGGGAACCCTGAAGAGGAGGAGATATGGGGGGATGCTGGCGATTTTGAGGAAGAGGGATACTCACAGGGTGGCAGCGCGCAGGGGACTTCAGATTCTGGTGGGCAGGGTGGTGGGCAGGGTGGTGGGCAGGGTGGTGGTGGTGGGGATTGAAACTAATGGATTCTGGAAGAGACATTTCAGTGGTCATTCTGCTGGAGTGTGGAGGCTGCATGGTAGAGAGGTCCCGCCTGGCTCCTACAGGCTGTCTGATGCCAACATCTGCAATTAATGGCCAGACTCCACAGTCTTCTGAGCTGGATCCTTCTTGAATCCTGGAGAATTTTTCACAGTTGAAGTTCCATGTGAGGTCCCAAGCTGTACCCACTCTTGAGGCCAAGCATGGACAGGTCACTGGGGGGGAGAGGGAAGGGGGCTGAGTCGGTCAACAGCATTCTCTCCTGATCATCCAAAAAGCATCTCGTTTCTGAAGAACACTGAACGGAGCTTGTTAAAAAGCAAATTCGTGGCTCCTTCTGATCTACTGTGTCTCAATAGACTTTCTAGATGTTTCAGATACTAAGGAAGTCAGTGGCCTCGTTCAGCTTAGCTGAGCAAGACTCGCCTGTTTAGTGAAATGAACTAAGTATCTCATTTGCTGCTCTGGATCAGAGACCCCAGGTGAGATCCCGCGCACGTGGTGCCCGTGTGAGGGCCAGCATGCGGCAGCAGGTCAGCCAGGAAGGTCTGCCCCGGCCCGTGAGCAGTGTTTCAAGATTGCACCCTGGAGCAGGCCGAGCTCACCTGGGAGGAGGGGGCCAGGCCAGAGTGTCAAGGGTGGAAAACATGGCAACTGCTGATGTCACAATACCCCATTTACCCCTTATTTGAGATTCCTGGACCATCTGAGGGCAGCGGAGAGAAGATGGCTCGCAGCAGCAAGAAGAATACAAAGTGGGAGTTGGGATTGAGGACACAGAAGACATTTGCAGACGAAGATTAAACATCCAGCAAAACGCCAAGATTTGAAGGAAGAATGGGGAATCATAAAAACCTCTCAGGTAACAATCTGGGAGGTGGGAACGCTGGGTGCCCAGTCTGGAAAGTCCAGTCAGAACCCTCACCCTCAACTAGGACCTCAACTAGGAGGTGTCATGCCCCTCACGAACAGGCCTTGTGAGGATTGCTGGCCCTGGTATCGCTTTCCTCAGTGGTTCCCAATTCAGCTGCACACTCTCCCTCTGTGAGATGGATTGATGTCCATGTACCATGCTCAGACCCTGAGGGACTTTGAAAGGGTGAGGGTGTGTGTGAGGGTGTGTGTATGCTTTTTTCAAAGGGTCAGGTGTGCAATCAAGGTTAAGCAAATCTACTTAAAACATGAAAACAAAACAAAAAACACACACGCACACACACACACAATATAACCATGTTTCTTACTGGCCAATGAGGGTGGGAACAATGTTGTGGGGAAGAATTGGGTGTAGGGTGGAGGTGCAGGAGTGAAAGAATTCACCAGAAAGAGAGTGGAGAATAGAAAAGGCAGATTTATTGAAATTCACAGCTAAGAGAAGCAGCAGGCGAGATAGTAGAGGTCTGTGCTCGAAGTGGTGTTTGGGGTTCCCGTTTATAATCCTTTTCGCAGGCTTTTCATGACTGGGGAGTTGGTTTGAGCCTTTGAGCTGGGATGTCTGGTCATGGGTGCTGACCTTTGAGACAATGTGTCTCAGCCCTGCTTCTACATTCTTGGTTTAAGTGATCTGTCTTAGGGCCTGGTTTCCATGGCAACTTTATCAATTCCATTTTATCTATTCAAGCCTCCCGCAGGGCAAGGGGTGAGGGCTTAGATTTTAACCTTATTAAATGATGCCCTGACAAGCAGAGCTCCTAGATGTCCCCCAGCAATGTCTGGTCTCCTGACGGGACTCGACACAGGACATGCTAAACTTGGATTGGTGAATACCTTTCTGATTAAAAACCTACCTGGATCTACAGGGAAGAAGATCATTAACTGTCGCACCAACCACAAATGTTTTTAAAGGGAATCATGAGTATTCAAGGGGTTCCTAAAATTCAAGGACTTATTTAAAAACACAGGTATCCTTGCTCAAGTTATTTTGCTTTGCTTTTAGAGAAGGCCTGGATTAGTACCTGTTTTCATTAATTGAAAGAAACCAAAGCAAATAGCGATCAGCCTCTTTACCTTGTGCATTTGGGCTTACCAAAGGTTTCATAGGAACACCCTACTTTTGATTAATTAATTTTTTTTAAAGATTTATTTATTTATGCATACAACCTGGGTGCAGGCCAGAGGCGTGGGGCAGCCAGAGAGTTCACCAGAGACAGAGTGGGGAGCAGAACAGGCAGATCGACAGAAATACACTGCTGAGGGGAGCAGTGGGTGAGGCAGGAGAGGTCTGCCGCACCATGTGGGAATCTCCCAGGCTGGGCGTCGAACTTGCGTCGCCACTGCCGACAGCTCCACAGCGCAGCGCCCAACCGCTGTGCCACCAGGGAGGCCCTGGAACACCCTACTTTTGGATAGCAAGGGAAACCTGTAGTTAGGGACAGGGAAAGGTGTAAGTGATCAATGATTTGTAAACCTGTGATCTATGGAGGTTCTGTGGTCTTGATGGGCGTGGGAGGGGCAAGGAGACTCCACTTTGGAAAGTCTGGGTTCAACAACCCATGGTGGAGTTTTTGGAGGCTAGGGCCCCCAGAAGCCACTCTCTCTAGCTTTGCACTTGCTTGAGGTAGGTCAAGTTGGTAGGAGAGCAGAAAGAGGAAGAAGGCTAAGGGAATGGGAAGCCAGTTGAGCCTGCCACTTGTCGGAGAGGATCACTGGCTGGAGGCAGCTGGTTCCCACATAGTTCACCTTCTGGGTCCTAAGGTCACAATCTTAGAGGTCCTAAGGTCCTTTTAGCTTCGGTCCTTGTCAGCTGACATTTCAGGATGGATCTTTTCTGAGTGTCTATAGTTAGGACTTTTGCAGGGTGCAGAGATGGCTTCCTCCCCAACTGTGCAATGTGAAGGTGCTGTAAACCGGAGCTACCCCGGATGTAGCATCCTTGCTTTGCCAGGCTGGTGCGGCCACTATCCGTGGCCAGGAGTCCTCAAGCTGACCCTGAGGTTCCCAAATCTTCTCTAATCAGAGTGCGAATCCCTTGGCTGGCACGTTGGGATGGTTAGTGTCTGTCTGCCTCTTGGTGTGCTTATTTGTTAGTGTGTCTGTATGTGCTTGTGTTTGTGTGATGTATATTTTCACACATGTCTGTTTATCTGTGGGTGTATGTGCCTGTGTCTCTGCATGTCTATGTCTTTGTGTGTGTGACTATGTGTCTGTGTGTCACACATGCATGCCTGTGTGTGTCTTGTGCATCAGGGTGTGTGCCTGTGTTGTGCAGCTGTGTCCATGCTTTCTAGCCCCCCTAGGTGACTGTGCATTCTGTGCCTTCAAGTCTAGTTATAAGGATGGGCGCCAGGCCTTGGGGAGTGAGGAAAAGAACAGCAGCTGGTACAGGCCACTCCCTGGGGGATTTTGGCAGAGAAAAGGAGAAAAATAGCAGTCAGGCAAACAGGGTCAAGGGAAGCATTTTTTAGAGGAGGGAAGACTTGGGAATGTTTGAAAGCAGAAAGGGAGGAGGCCATGGGAGGGACGTTGGACCGTGCTGATGAGAAGGACAGGGAGTGGTTGAGGAGGGTGGGACTGAGAGTGCAGACAGGGGAGAAACACAGAAGATGGCAGTCAGCAGTGACTGCTCTATCCCAGCAATTGTCACAAGCTCTTAGGTTGCTAATACCCCAGCAAGCTTCAAGAAGGCAGCAAGCAATCATGTGAGGGTGCTGTTGCTCCGGCACGTGGCCTGCTCACTTCCTCATTTGATTTCTGTCAGAAGCCAAACAGGCCAGAAGCTGGTCAGTGCCTCTGGCAGACTCAGGATCTTCTGGATATAGATGTGTCAGCCTCTCACACTTGAAGTCTTGCCGCACACATGACTTTTTATGTCTGGGCCTCTCCTAATCCACCACCCTGTGCCCATACCCCTTCCCATCCACGTGTCTCCCCACGTCCATCCTCATCCCCACCTCCAAATCCATGCCCATTCCCTTCCCTATCCTCATCTTCCTCCCTGTTCTCATCTGCATCCACATGCCCAGACCCATCCTCTCCTCTCTGGCCATGCCACCCCTATCCTCACTCTATTCCAATCCTCTGCCATTCCCTATGCCCTTCCCCAGCCCATCTCCCCAGAGGAAAATGAATCCAAGAGAGATTTGTAATTTGCCCAGATTCACACAGCTGGCAAATGCTAGCACCAGGACGCAAACATTCGCCCCTCTCTCACCAGGTTCTCACTCCCTGGCCACGCTCCTTTACGATACTGGGTTTCTGGTCTCTGGCCTCTCTCTGACCTTTGCCTTTATTGTATTTTTGACTTTCTAATGTCACCCTGCTCTTGCCTTAGTCCTTCACTATCTAATCTCAGCCAGCCAGTGCGTATCAGTTCAGACTCTTCCGCCAGCTACTGAACAGACCCTACACCTATTCCTTCCTCAGGACCTCACGGGACTTCATAGTCCCATCATTTTTTCTGAGCCTATCGCGTCAATGACAGGCAGGAGGCTGGGCTCAGAGCGGCTGTTGAAGGGGAGGCATTTTAATTTGACCTCAACACTTTATTATTATTATTATTATTATTATTATTATTGTTATTATTATTATTTTACATTATTGTGTATTCCCCATAGGTTACCCACCACCGAGTCACCTGTGACCCATCACCATAGTCCCTTGTGCTCTTTTCTACCCCTTTTTGAGCCCTTATCCGCCCCTTCCCTTGCTGAGTGTCTCTCTCTTGTTTGGTTCGCCTATATTCTGGTTATAAGTGAAACCATTCGATATTTTTCTCTTTCTTTCTGGCTTATTTTGCTGAGCATGATCCCTTCTAGCTCCATCCATATTTTAATCCAAAAAAGAGACATGCACCTGTATGTTTATTGCAGCATTGTTTACAATAGCTAAAATATGGAAACAACCCAGATGCCCAAAAATAGATGATCAGCATTTCAATTTGAAACGGCTCGGCTTTGAGTCAATGGTGTGGTGGAGCGCCAGCTGCAGGGAGAGAAGATGGGGTGCAGAATCCTTGGTTTACAGGGTGGAGCTGCCTGGAATGTGCCAGGAAATCAAGGAGAAAGGAAGAAAAGGTTTGCCAAGTTGCAGCTGAGTGCCTGGTTGAAACCAGACACCAGGAATGTGTAGCAGGTCAGGCCTGCTGCCTGGGAAACCCTTGGCCTGCTTTGATTTTCATTGTTTATTTCCAAAACAAATGTTTATTTTCCTTTTGTGATTCTTAAGGTTTTTAGGAACATGCCAGCCATTCTGTTCTGGTGTTACACACTTCATTTGCCCTTAACTTGGCATAAGGACCAATTTGTTAACTACAGTCTATAAGAGATTAACGATGGCCAGATCTTCACCCCTGATAGGGCAGAATGCCTGCAGGGCCTCTAGGCATGGCTGTTCTCTCCAGCTGCCCATTATTGCAATTACACAAAGCCCCCAGCCTGCCTTCTCTCTCTGTCTCTCTCTCTCTCTCTCTCCCTCTCTCTCTCTCTCT
>PVIJ01010813.1:0-58139 GCA_004024925.1 Scalopus aquaticus | reverse complement strand
TTTCTGTTTCCCCGTTCCATGTACATTTTTCCCAAACTGAGGTCAGCAGGACCGTCCCATTGTTTCCCGTGCCGCGCTCTCATTGAATCCCCCACCTCGAACCACCCTGCGTCACCTAATGTAACCTCCCCGTGACTTGCATCCTATATATGCTCTTTCCCCGGAACAATAACCGAGACTTGATCAGACCTCCTGTCTTGTCTCCACTTTCTCGCGTACCCCTGTCCCTTGCTCCCTGCCTCCTCCTCAGGTGCAGCGTTGATCTGGACTCGCGGGCCGAGTCAGTCCACAGACAAAACTTTGGAGAAATGACTACTCACAAATGCCTTCAGGATCCTCCAACTCAGATGATTTTCTGTCATAATCATCTGCTTGATTTTACTAATCTTTTGGGTATTTATGTGATTTGGCTTTGCATCTATTGTTCTTGGACCTTCTGGTTAATAAGGCCTAGATTCTTTATCACATTCAATATTCAGGTGCAAAAGGTACAGGAAATGACTCCATTGGTCATACCACATTATTATATTCTATCAGTAGAATGTGTATCTTTTCATTTATTCATTCCATTTTCTCTACGTTCTTCATTCCCAACCTTTCCCCTCCATAGGCAGATATTCTAATGTGTTGGGATTCTCTTCAATTCTATGTGTTCTGTCGGATGTAAATATTACTGGGCTTGAAAACTGAAGGTTTTTTTTTTAAAGATTTATTTATTTACGCATACAAGTTGGGGTGTAGGCCAGAGGTGTGGGGTGGGAGAGGATTCACCAGAGACACAGCGGGGAGCAGAACAGGCAGATCAAGTAAAGTACACTGCTGAGCGGAGCAGGGGGTGAGGCAGGAGAGGTCTGCTGCGCCATGTGGGAATCTCCCTGGCCGGTTATCAAACTCCTGCTACAGTGCCTCTGGATAGCTTCACAGTGCTGCGCTTAACCTGTTGCGCCACCAGGGAGGCCCTGAAGGTATTTTTCTTTTTTTTTTTTAAGCATCATTTAATGTATTCAACAACACAGAAAAGTCTCTAAAATTTATTTATACTGTTCTAAGGAAGAATAATAAAACACTCATATACCCACCAACCAGGTTAGGAACCAGAACATTACCGTATTTTAGATGCCTCCTTCACGTCTCCTTCCCTTGCCCCAGAGGACACCATTAACCTGGGTTTTGTGCTTTCATTCTTTTGTTTTTCTTGCAAGTTTTACCTCCCATGTATGCACCCCTAAACAATATACTGTTTTGTTTTGAAAACCTGAGTAGCAAGCACACACCTAACTGGTCACTAAAGTTGCTATTAGGAAAAGATGTCCAGGAAAGGATGAGCAGAACAGTTTCTCTGTCAGTCTGGCTTCAGAATCCCTAGCGTTTTCAAGAGCTGCTGCTGGGGGAGTTAGTGGGTGAGTCCAGGCGAGTAAACACATGGCTCACCACAGTCAGGGCACCAGAGTTGTGTTGTTGTGTGGACCAGAAATGAGTTGTATGGTAACAATGTGGTTTGACAGGGAATGGGCCCCTTTGACATCTCTGCCTCTAATCTCCCCATGACCACCCCCTGAAGAGTAGATGACAGCAGATAACTTCTGTGGGGTGGAAGGTAAATCCACATCTGATCCGTGCTGCTGCAGTGCTTGGAGGGAAGGTGTGCATGGGCTTTGGCAGCATGTGGTCAAGATTAGCCAAGTACAGATACTCAGAGCCAGGCTCGCCTGGGCATTCTCTCCTCAGATTAACAGACAACAGTCGGGGCTGTGTCTGCCTTGGCAAAGATGCCTGAGGATGACTGCCATGGGAAGTGGATGACCTAACAAGGGGAATATGTACTTTCTGTTTAATTCCTTTCTTGTTTTGTTTATTTCCTATAATCCACATTCCCATTTCTCCCCCAGCTGTGCCACACAGGCATCTTTTTGAATGTGTTTAACTTATATCCTTTTGTTTGAGTGAGTTCTTGTAAGAAGGCCCCCTCAGTGCTGTTTTGAACATCATCGGTGTTGCTCTGTGTCCATCTAACTCACTGCTCTAACTGCTGACCCGCGGAGTGCATCCCTGGCTATTTCACTCTGTACTCCCCCATGCTGGGCAGAAGCCTCCAACTTGCCACCGATGCAAATGACAGCAAAATGAACAGTCTCCGATATGACCTATTACACATCTGTGTAAGAAATCCTTCAGAGGGCTCATGGGGATACTGACTTTTACTAAATTCTGTCTCATTCATCTCTAGGATGATTGTCAAAGTCCCCGTTACCGCTAGAAGGGCATGACGGTCCTTGTACCCTCACAGATCTACTACATGAAGCAGTTAAAAATTTGTTCCATTGATGAGAACTAAAGTGAAATCTCGTAGCTTTATTTTGTACTTCTCTGATAAGTAATATATTTGAGCAACTTTTCTTATGCCCATTAACTTTTTAGGGTTTCCCGCTTTAGAACTTGCTTGTAGACATGTTTGTGACCACTGTTTTGGCCACTATTTTGGCCCACTGATAAGATTTTTATTTGGGATTATGTTGTAGTATAGGTCAATTTCAGGAGAACTGACATGACAATACTGAGTTTTCTGATCCATGACCAAGATATCTCTTTCCATTTATTTTGTTCTTTCCCTTAGCACTAGATGTGTGCAGGTCTTGTACTGTCAAGTTTATTCCTCGTTCACATTTTTGTATGCTACTGGTGTTAAAACAATTATCTCATGTATGTTAATCTTCTCTCTTACAACTTGTTGGACTTTTTAGTTCTAGTAGTTTTGTTGTTGTTTTTGGTAGATCCTATTAGATTTTATATGCAGACAATCATGCCATTTTCAAATACAGTTTCACTTCTTCCTTTTCAATCTGGAAGCCTTTAGTTTCTTTTTTTCTTTTTCTTTTTTTTTTTTTTTTTTTTTTTTTTTTTTTTTTTTTTTTTTTTTTTTTTTTTTTTTTTTTTGGTCTGATTGCACTGGCAAGAACCTCCAGTACAATGCTGAATAGAAGTGGTAAGAGGGGACATCCTTGAGTTGTTTTGAGGATGTCCTATATCTGGTCAAGGACGTTCCCTTCTATTCTTACTTTGCTAAGGGTTGTTTTCTTTTTAAATTGGGAAAAGATACTGGATTTGTTTAAATGTTTTTCTGCATTTATTGCAATTATCATATATAGTTTCTTTTTTTAAATTTGTTAACGTGGTAAGTTGCATTGATATATTTTCTGATGTTAACCAACCCTGCATTTCTAAGATAAACCCCACTTGGTAGTGGTATCTTTTTAATACATTGTAGGATTTTATTTGACTGTTAGATTTAATAGAACGTTGGGCTTGTTTAAATTTTTTACATGTCTTGAACTTCTACTTTTGACAGTTTCCTCAAATTTGTTTCCCTACCAGGGCCTCCCTGGTGGCGCAGCGGTTAAGCACTGCGCTGTGGAGCTGTCGGTAGCGGCTGATGCAAGTTCGGCGCCCGGCCATGGAGATTCCCACATGGCGTGGCAGACCTCTCCTGCCTCGCCCGCTGCTCCCCTCAGCAGTGTATTTCTCATCTGCCTGTTCTGCTCCCCACTCTGTGTCTGGTGAACCGTCTCGCCACCCCACGCCTCTGGCCTGTACCCCAGCTTGTATGCATAAATAAATAAAATCTTAAAAAAATTTTGTTTCCCTACCAAACATATTTTGTGTGAAATGCTCCTCAAGTTCTCCACAATGCTCCTCCACAATATTCTCTAGATTGTATCTGGGTTGGTTACTGAGGCTGGGACTTTTCCAAACTCAGAAAACTTAGAACCGAGACTATAATATTTTTGATGTGGTCAGTCCTACCTTTAAGAGTGTGAATCAGCTTCTGGCAGCAGATTTGCTATGTTCCCAGCCTACAGAGCCATCATACCCTGTAAAGTCTCTCAGTACCTGACAGTTTAATTCCAAAGAGGAAATCCTTATTAAATGCTTAGGAAATTTGTTATCTCAGATTAAGCCCTCCCTGTCACAACTGACCCGCTTATTGCTGTGTTCCAGTGAGGAAACAGTCAACACAGGCCACCTCTCAAGAGGGGCCTACCCTTAAACATAGCTTCTTATTTTCTCACTGAAAAATCTTTTTTTTAAAGTTTATTTATTTATACATACAAGCTGGGGTACAGGCCAGAGGTGTGGGGCGGTGAGAGGGTTCACCAGAGACAGAGTGGGGAGCAGCACAGGCAAATCGATGGAAATATACTGCTGAGGGGAGCGGCAGGTGAGGCAGGAGAGGTCTGCCTTGTCATGTGGGAATCTCCTCGGCTGGGGTCGAACTCAGTGCAGCACTTAACCGCTGCGCCACCGGGGAGGCCCCCCCTCACTGAAGAATCTTATCCTATTCTGGCTACTTAGTGAACTTGATATTCTACATCCTAAGGTGCCTGAGTAAACCTTAAATTGCTGACCTTATTTTTTGTGAATGGCTTTTGTTTCTAAGATACTGGGGGAACATAGAGGGCAGGATATAATCTGTGCTTTCCTCATTGCACCACAGAAGCTCTTCCTATCTCTTCAATCCCCTAGCACAAAAGTAATAATGGTAAAAATAGCAGACATGTATAGAATTTTTACTATGTGCAGACACTATTCTAAATCATATATATATATATATATATATAAAATCTCATTTAATGCCTTTAGTAAGCCTGTGGGTCAGGTACTATTATTATCTCCATTTCTACAGAAGATGAAATTAAAGAGTATTTATGTTAAGTAATTTACCCAACTATGAAATGAAAGATCTAAGATTTGAACCCAGGCAGGCTGGCACCAGAGGCCACTGCCCTACCATGATCTCAAGTAACAACAGTAGAACTGATCCATGCTTGCACTCTGGTAAAAAAAAAAAAGCCCTTTTCTCATCATCACTATGTATACAAACTAAGACTTCAGAATATGTCATGTCTTCACTATCTGTGATGCCTCTGGCTAAATCTGGCTAGAGTGAGTTTTCAAATATAGAAACAAAAGCTAGGCAGAGAAAAAAAACACTTTTTTAAAAAAAGACACTATGACTTAATGGCTTTAGAGTGACAAGAAAAAATATTCCACTTATGAAGCAAGAGTAGAAAGCCATACAAAAGAACATTCAGAGAACAACAAAATGCTCTTTGAGTCAAGCAATAATCAAAGAGGATCTTCAAAGTGGCCAGAGAAAACAACTAACCAAAAACCAACTAGACAGAAAGCAGACTTCTCAACAGCAAATAAAATGGAAACTTGAAGACCGTGTCATATCTTCTAAGTGTTAAGAGGAAAAAAGGTAATTAGAATTGGGTACTCAGAAAACATATCTTTCAGGAAGAATAAAGTACAATGAAGGAATGTGTAGGCAAACACAGATTAAGATAGTTTCCTATCAAGAGAGCTGAACCAAAAGATCTTTAAGAAGGAGAAAAACTTTAGGTCTGAGATATAAACAAAGGAAGGCCAGTAAATAAAATAGTAAGCAAGTATTTAAATCTGAACAATGTCCGCATAAAATAACAATATTGCTAACATTTATTTTGTGTGTTTGTTAATGTCTTCTTTAGAAAAGAAGGAACTAAATCAGTAAACAGCAACATAAATTGGGAAGCAGTGATGTTTTATAAAATTCCTGTATTGTTTGGGTGGAGGATTGTGACAGTGTTTAACTTCAGACTTCAGGTTAGATATGTATGGTAAAATGTCAAGAATAACCATTAAAAAACCACTGGTGGGACTGATTAAGAGAAAAAGGACAAATAAATAACATGAGCAATGTTAAAAATATAGCAGAAGTGAAAAAATATGAGTTTACAGTTAATTTGCAAACTTTGATGAATTGGACCAATTCCTAGAAATTTATTTCTTGAATAAGCCCACTATAACTTTGACCAGACAAATAGAGTAGATGACAAAAGATGCAAAAACCCTAAACAATTTATTAGCAACCCAAATCTAGGATGAATAAAAAAATTTTTTATATAATGTGAAAATGTTGAGTTTTATTCCAGAAATGCAAGAACAGTTTAACATTCAAAAGCTTTCATAAAGTGGCCCTGTGACTCTGAGAGGGCTAATAAATCCTCTTTGTCAGCCTTAGAGAGAGGAACAGGTTGAGAAAGGGGCAGATCTCCTGGGGACAGGGGTCTTTTAAGAGGGTAGACCTATGAAGTCCCCAAGCTTGCATATTACACACTGCCAAAATGATACTCACAACTCTGAGGTAGGTATAGTAATACCATTTTACAAATGTGAAAACTAAAGCTAAGTTTAGGAAACCTGACCAAGGTCACAACGCTAGTAAATACTTGAGCTGCAATCCAAATCCAGGTTGGGCAGTTCATGTCTGTAACCATTATGCTATCACTCTTAACACTGATAGCAGTAGGGTGATCAACAAATGGTGGTCAGGTGTCAGGTTCTCTATCTGTGCCCTAACACCTACAACAACTATCAAAAGTGGGCATCACTTATTTTACTCCTGAGGAAAAAAATGCTTAGAGAAGCCAGGTGACTTGGCTAAGGTCACACAATTCAGAAATGGAGGTTCCATGCTTTGAGGCTAGGTCTACCAACCCCTACAAACCACTTGTCCTAGATAATTATGGGTGTGAATGAAGCCCAAGAGGAGATGAACACCAGTATCTGAGGACAAGTTGGGCAGGCCTTGTCTATTCTCCTAAAGATGAAGGTCTCTGTGCTATGGCTGGTGTCTGAAGTCAGAAAAACTTTCCACAATGAGATCTCCACACAGGGGGGTAAGGGAGACTCCATGACCTCCACAAGGGTGAGAATCATCCAACTCAGGACATTGAAAACTGTGAAGAAATTCATAAATAGTCATGTCCAACCAACTTTTCATTATTTTTCTAAAGAGATGACAGATTAATATGTCAGGAGAAGCCATAAATTCCTCATGTTTGAATTTTGGTATGTGCCAAAGTCTCCTAGGGTGCTCTTGTCAAAAGACAGGTGAATGGAGAGTGTAGTTAGGCAGGTTGATGCATACCAAACTGCTGCCCACCTTTAGATCTTCGCCCATGCTCTATCTTTTGCCTGGACTGCTCTTTTCTCCCCCTTTTAGTCATCCAGAAGATTCCTATTCATCTTTTAACTCAGGTCACATGTCATCTCTTCCAAGAAACCTTCTCTGGTCCCTTAAGTTAGTTGTGTGTTCATAGTGTACAGTACCAACTCTGTTACTGCACTGGCCACACTGCCCTGAAATTATAGTTTTATGTTTGGGAACACATCTTGTTCATCTCTATGTCCTTGGTGAGGAAGAGGAGGCTTGTCACATAGTAAGTGGTCAACTTTGCTCAACTTAACTTTTAACTAGTTGGAGGGTTAAACCCAGGTTGATAAAAATTAAAGAATTGATGTTGGCTTGGGGAGATCATTAGTGGCATGCCGCGGGGCCCTGTGTATATTGATGGCATTCTAGTGAGAATAGTTGGTGACAAAAAAATTAGTGGACTAAGTCACACATTAGACAACAGAATTAGTATCCAAACAACCATTAGCAGGCAGAAACACTAAAGCTAGCCTGGTCCCCAAAAGGCTTACGGGAAAAGTCAGGACTAAAACTTCACAACCCACTGCAGCCTTAACAATGGGAAAACATTTATTTTAGCTGAAACTTACTTCCCTGCAGTGTCCAGTGTCCACCATTATAATAGCACTTAGCATGTGCCATACTTTGTATTACCCTCTCCCCATCAAGTACCACAGGGGAAAAAAAAAACTTAATGAGGGTGATCTTCTTGGCCAGAGGACCACAAAATAGTTCCTTAAAGGGCAAGGAAAAGGGGCATTCTAATTGGGATCAGAAGGCTCAGCGAGTGCTGTGGTTTTGGTTTTCACCAAAGGCAGGCAGGACAACACATCTGTTTGGGAAAGAGACAGGTCTACCTTCAGGTGCCCCAGTCATAGAGGATATGGGGCTTTGTCACCACCTTACTAACTGACTTTGCTTCTCAAAAGAGCCCAGAAGTTAGTTCCCACCCTTCTGGACAATAACAATGCCTTAGCATGACATGAAAGGCCATCATGCCTAGACTAGTTCTCAATGCATTTTTCTCTCTATCCTCCACATTAATCAATTAATTCATTCATTCTGTTTATTCCACAAATATTTATTGAGTGTCTACTAAATATTACTATGTATTGTTCTTCTTGGCACTGGGGATACAGCAGTGAACAAAACAAAATTCCCTGCTTTGTGGAGCTTACAGTCTATTGAGGAAAGACAAACACTAATCACAATAAATGAATGAATGAATGAATGAATAAATCCAGTGATGGTCAGTGCTTTATAGAAAAACATAAGACATAAAATGCTCCTTGAGGGAAGCGACATTTGATCAAACTGGAAGTGGGTAGAAATTCATCAGATTATCTGGGAATAAGAGTGTTTCAGGCAGTGATGATAGCAAATACAAAGGCTCTGACATGTTTAGGAATAGCAAGGAGATCAGTGTCACTAGAGAACAGTTAATGATGAGAAGAGTGATAACAAATGAGATCAGAGAGGCGATGGAAACTAGATCGTGTAGAGACTTTTGGGTCATGGGCTGGGCTTTGGTGTTTATTCTTAGGGAGCTGGGGGCCATGGGAGAATTTCAAGCAGAGGAGGGATATTGGAACACTAGGGCAAAAGAAAAAATTACTCAGAAAATAAAAAGGTTTACAACAAAGGATTTACATATAGTCAGAGTATATGTCGTGGTGTAGAGGTGAGTAATATTTATAATGTTATTTTTATACAAACAGTGAATAAAATATGTATAAAATGATTAAAGAAATCATAGCTGCAACTATAAAGATGAGCAAGCTACAAGAAACTATTAGGGATAACTGGGCTCATTAGAAAGTGAACTATATGGAGCTTGTACATACAAAAAATAAAATTATTGAAATAAAAATTTCAGTGGATATAGTAACAGCAGATAAGACATAGCCGAAGAGAGAATTGGTAAGATGAAAGACATACCTAAAGAAACTGCTCAGAATGAAGTATAGAAAAACAAGGCTATAGAAAATACCAATGAGATGTTACAAGCTATGGAAGAGAGAATGAAGAGGTCTAAAATATATCTTACTGGATTACAATAAAGAAAAAATTAGAAAGAATGGAAGAATGGCAATATTTGAGGAGATAATAATGGAGAATTTTCCAGAATATGAAAAACATAGATCTAGAGGCATGAGGCACATTTCCAAAGTAGAATAAAAAAAGAAATATATGCCTAAACAAGTTAGAATGAAACTGCAGAATCCCCTGCATATCCCCCCCCAAAAAAAAGGACAGAGAAAAGATCTCAAAAGCAGCAAAAGTATGGAAAAAACAAAAATACCTATATAAAATAGCAATTAGACTGATAGCAAACTAGAATGCCTATGACAAATTATATTTTAACAATGAGGATAAAATAAAGACATTTACACTTAACACCAAAAGACCTGTACTAAAAGAGTATCTAAACATTGTATTCATAATGAAGGAAAGTGCTCCCAGTAGGTATGCATGTAAATCCAAACTAATACAATCCATAAAAAATAAACTAATGATGATATATAATTTGTGAGGTTAGGGAGAAAAAGGAATAAACATACTCAAAACAACAGCATTTGGTCATGAAACTAATTACTAGAGTTGAAGAGTCCTAAGGTTCCCACAGTCTTTAAGAAGGAGGTTAAAATACTGTTTAACTCTAGGTCTTATAAGTTAAACATATGCATGGTAAAACTTCAAGGATAACCACAGAAAAAATAGAAAAATAATAAGTAAATTTTAAACAGTAAGGAGGAAAATAATTGAGTAAGAAAGAAAACAAATCTGAGAACTAAAAACGTGGCATGAAAAGAAAAATGAAGCATAGAAAACACAAATGAAAAAGCATGATAGTGGAAATAAATCCAAGTATATCACAGTAAATGTAAACAGGCTAAACTTGCACATTAAAAGAGCACATCATATTAGCTTTTTAAAAAGGGGCAGCTATATTCCATTCCCAAGAGGTATAATTAAAGCATAAGAATGTGAAAATGTTGAAAAGTAAAAGCATACAAAATTATATACCACACAAATCCTAACAAGAAGAAAAGCTTGTGTTGCTATATTAATGTAAGATAAAATAGACTTCAAGGAAAAATACATTAATAAGAATAGTGTCATTACATATTTACCAGGAATATATATATAACAATTTTTAATTTGAATATGCCTAATAAAATACCCTCAAAATATATAAAGTTAAAAAAAATAACCACAAGGAGAAATACACAACTCCACCATCATAGTTGAATATTAATACACTTCATAATTATTGGTATATCATGATCAAAATAATTAGTATAGATATAGAAAATATGAACTTGATAATAGACATATGTAGAACTCTGTACTGAACAATTAGAGAACACACATTCTTATAAAGTACATAGGAAACATTCAAAAATATAGATCACGTACTAAGCCATAAAACAAGTCTCAATAAATTTCAGAGTTGTTATCACACAGATCACATTCTCTGATCACAATGCAATTAAGATAAATTTCAATAACAATGAGATTAATTTTAAATCCTCAAATTTAGAAACTTAAAAACACACTTCTATGTAATGCAAAAGTCGAAGAAGTAACCATGATGGAAATGTTGAAGTACTTGGAACCGAAAAATAATGAAATATGACATATCTGAACTTATAGAAAAGCAGTATCTGGAGGGAAATTTATATCTCCTTAAATGCACAAGTGAGAAAACAAGGCTAAAAATTAATGTCCTCAGTGTCTAATTTAAGACATTAGAAAAAGAACAACAGAATAAATCCAAAAAATGTGGAAGGAAGGAGATCAAAAAAGATAAGAGCAGAAATTAAAGAAATAGAAAACAAAGATACAATGGAGAGAAGCAACAGGGCCAACAGCTGGTTCTTTGAAAAAACTAATAAAATAGACAAACCTCTGGTGAGATTGATCAAGAAGAAAAGTGAGAAGGCACAAATAACCAATATAAGCAATGAAAAAGGAGACATAACTACAGATTATATACAGCAGAGAATAAAAAAAAAGCCCAGGGAACTTTATGCCAATAAATTTGAGACGACGATGGACACGATGAACCAATTCCTATAACAATAACTTACCAAAATTGACTCAAGAAGAGAAATCTCGAACAGTCCTTTAGCTACTAAAGGAATTAAAGCAGTAGTTAAAACTCTTCCTACCCAAATGTAAAAACAACACAGGAACAAAAAATAGCAGAAGGCAGAATTTTCCAGTTGCTATGTGGATTGCAGGCAGATAAAGAAACACTAATCCCCTCAGCTGTGAAGCTGTCCATGTAGGACCTAAGGCAGAGGAGACTCTGGGCAGACCACTTGTCTCTATGGGCAGCCTCTTATAGAGATCCTTAGAGGGTGGTTCTTAGTGAAGCTGGGTCTGACAAATCCCTCTTCAGTCCCTGTAGGTGGTAAGCATGAATGAGTAACATCCAGCACTGTTACTATTCTTTGGTAAATGTGCTAAGCAGCGCCAGAGAGGAGCTCTATCACGTGGACAACCTCTTTGGTAGCCAGTTTCTGTAGTCTTCTGCTCACTGTGGAGTTTCTGAAGGAAATCTGTGTTTGAGTTTCCAAGAAACACCACACACAGTCCAAGTTGTGACTGGTTGGATGGGGTTGGGTGCTTCAAACAGGGGCTTCTAGAGGACGTAGCTCCAGGTAGAAGCCCTGGAACTCTGTCTTCACGAATATCAGAGTCTTCTATCCGTTTGCAGCTGACGAGCCCTTTTATCACAGCTAGCTGCAGGGTGATGGTTCTAACAATGATGCATGTTCTGCAAATAAGAACTTCATCATTATTTTGAAATTGTTACCATGAACGAGTTCAATTGGATTTGAAATCACATTATCACAAGAAATTTTAACAACATATCCATCAGTGAAACACACAAAAAAGCTGTTAGATTTAATTTCAGTTGGTAAGCATTGTTGAAATTTGAAAAATGGTTTTAAATACTTTACTATCTAATTGTACAAAGAAAGATTTTTGTTTATGGTGACTGTTAAGAATTTGGAGAACACATCATTAAAAAGTCTTGATCAGGATTTGTGTGTAGCCATTTCAAGCACAAAACCTGATATAAGACATGTTATTGAAGCAGATTTCAAGTTTTTCATTTAAAACTTTGAAAAGATTTTATTTAGCTTATTATTAATTCAATACCAAAAAGGGAAACACCAGACCAAGATGGTTTTACAGGAGAATTCTACCAAAGAGGTTATTTCAAAGTTATAAAGCATCTTTCAGAATATTGCAAAAGAAGGAAAACTCGGACTCATTTTATGTTACCAGCAGAATTTGATCCA
The DNA here is from genome assembly GCA_004024925.1 of Scalopus aquaticus. Lineage (NCBI taxonomy): Eukaryota > Metazoa > Chordata > Mammalia > Eulipotyphla > Talpidae > Scalopus > Scalopus aquaticus. The sequence continues at coordinate 45,803 of PVIJ01010813.1, read as the reverse complement.
AAAGCAATGAGAATGGGAAAATAAAGGCAATTTTACTCATGGACACAGATACAAAAAGCCTATACAAAATATTAACAAACTGAATCTAGTACTAAGGCAAAGATCATGATAAAGTTGTGTTTACAGCAGAAATGCAAAAGTGGCCTAACATGAGAAAAATTTATAAATGTCACCTATCACACTATCAGATTATTGGAGAAAAAAATAATCACCTTAAGAAATAGATAAGGTCTTTGATAAAATATTCAACACCTTTTTATGATGTAAAAACAATAATAAAAACTTCTGAGCATGGAAAAAAGCAAGAAACTTGTTTAATCTGATAAAATCTGTAGACCTTACAGTAAATCTCCTTAATAAGGAAAAGTTAGTGTTGTTCCCTCTAAAATACCTAACAAGACAAGTATTCCCACTATCATATTTTGTATTCAACACTGTACTGAAGGTTCCTGGTCATCTTAGTAAGTTAAGAAAAATAAATGAAAGGCATAAACATTGAATAGGAAAAAAAACCAATACAGCCATTATTTATAGTTGATATTTATAATTCTATGTGTCAGCATAGAAAAGACAAAAAAGTTATAGAAAACGTAAAAGGAACCAGGACCCCTTGAGAAATGGTTGATTCCAGGGTTGAGGCAGGACAATATGAGTGGGAAGCATCTTGTGGCTCCAGCAAGCAAGGATACACTCAAAAACAAAAGGGGGTCAAAAGGACATGGAAGCCAACCTGAAAGAGCCTCAGTAGGCAATGCTGAAACAATTTGAACAGCAAGACAAATAATATTATATTGAATTTATAACTCAAATAAATATGCATGAGTTCACACTGAACTCATATGTGACTGAATTAAAAAAAAAGAGAAGAAACAAGTCTTTTCTTTCTAACTGAAGAATTACAAATAAGATATGAAAACATAACCCTTCCTTTTCCTTGAGGGTGGCCAATATTCTTCCAAAGAATAGTTAATGAAAAGAGAAAAAATAGTGACTTTCACTGTGCACAAACCTGGCAAACCCCACTTTAACCAAGTGATCAACATCACCAGCATAACATACTCTTGGCATGTTATGATAAGAAGAGCACTTCTGCTCTGGCATTCTTTGCCAAAACAACCCCAGCCTAAATATGAGGAAAACTTCAAACAAATCCAAGTTGAGGGATATTCTACAGTACTTCTCAAAACTGTTCAAGTCATAAAAAATAAGGAAAGACTTGGAAATTGTCATAGACCAGAGGACACTAAAGACACATGACAACTAAATGCAATGTGGTATTTTGAATTGGATCTTAGAATAGAAAATAGGACATTAGTAGGAAAACCGATAAATCCACCTAAGTCAGACATATAGTTAACAGTACTATATCAGTGTTGCTTTCTTACTTTTGACAATTATATCAGAGTGAGAAGTACAGAAACTCAAAGATGCTTTGCACAGAACTCTGAGATCCAAATACAATTTCAAAAATAATATATTTTCTGACATCCCCCCTGAAAAAAATGACTGGTTTCTCCCTCTAAAAGGATTTAGATGGAACATCCCAGCTCTTGTATGCATAAATAAATACATCTTTAAATTAAAAGAATATTCTTTTCAACAGAAGGTTCTAGAACAACTAGACATCCAAATGCAGAACAAGGAAATTTGGATCTCTACCTTATACTATACACAAAAATTAACTCAAAATAGATTATCAACCTATATTTAAGTGTTAAAATCATATAATTCCTAGAAGAAAACATAGGAATAAATCTTTGTGACCTTGGGTCAGGAAATGGTTTCTTGTACATAATGCAAACAGTTTAAGAAAAAAATAAATAAATTGGACTTCACCCAAATTAGAAACCTCTGTACATCAAAGAACACCATCAAGAAAGCAAGATGACAACCCACAAGAATGGAAGAAAATATTTGCAATTCACATATCTGACAAGAGATTTGTATTCAGACTATTTAAAGAAAACTGAAAACTCAACAATAAGACAAATAATCTAGTTTTAAAAGGGCTAAGAATTTGATGAGACATTTCACCAAAGAACATATCCAAATAGTCGATAAACATATGAAATGATGATCATCACCACTGATTATTAGGGAAATGTAAATCAAAACCATAATGAAATAACACTTCATACTGACTAGGATGGCTACAATAAAAAAGACAGACAATAAAATGCTGGTATGCTGAGGATATGGAAAAATCAAAACCCTCATACATCATTGATGGGTGCAGTCACTCGACAAACAATTGGTTGTTCCTCAAAAAGTTAAACATAGATCACTAAATGACTGAGCAATTCCACTCCTAGGTACCTACCCAAGGGAAAAGAAAACATACATGCACACAAAAACTTGTGTACAAATGTTCAGAGCAACATTATTCATAAGAGCCAAATAGGGAAACAATTGAAATGTCCATCAACAGATGAATGGATAAACAAAATGTAGTACAACCACACACTGGAATATTATTTGGCAATAAAAATGAATGATACAAGCAACAACATGGATAAACCTCAAAACCATTGTGCAAGTGAAAGCCAGTCATAAGGATCAATACATTTTATGATCAATTTATATGAAATGCATAGACTAATCAACAGAGAAAGATAGATTAGTGGTTGTCTAGGGCTCAGAGGAAGGGATTTATGGGGAATGACTGCTAATGAGTATAACACTTCTTTTGGGGGTGGTGGTTAAAATGTACTAAAATTGATTGTGGTGATGATTACACAATTCTGAATTTACTAAATACACTGAACACAACTCCTCAAAAGAGTGACTTTTATGGCATGTGAACTATATCTCAACAACGCTATAACAAAAAGATGGAAGCAATAACAGAACATCTGTATGTTAATGGGAGTGATATATATTTTCAAATGATCTTGAAGAGAATGGAAAATTGCTGGAGCAATGTCCTTAAGTAGGTTGGATGGGATATACTGCTAAAGTGGAGGTACTGGACTTTGATGACAGAGGGAACATCCCAGTAGACAGAATAAGTGAGTAATGATGCTGTTTGGTGGTTGGATGTGGTAGTGAGAATCTGCAGAGGTTTTCTTGGGATTTTTTTTTCCTAGTCAAGTAGTCAGCCTGAGCATAGGGAAGGATTGAGGAAGTGTTGGAGATCTGAGGAGAGAGAAGGGATGAAATAGTCATTTAGAAGACAGAACAACTAAATGCAATAGGGAATCCTGGATTAGATTCTAGAAGAGAAAAATTCTGTTAGTGGAAAAACTGATAAAATTCAAATAAGTTCTGTGCTTTTCTTAATAGTATTGTACAACTGTTAATTTCCTGATTTTGATAATTGAAATGTAGTTATATAATTTCTTATTATTTGGGGAATCTGAGTGGATGACACGGAAATTCTTTGGAGCATTTTTACAACTTTTCAAAAATCTGATGAAAAATACATATTTTTTTTTAAAAAAGGTTATTTAAGGAAGAGGGAGAGAAAATGTCTGGGAACAACAATTAGAGCGAGGACACCTACCTCCATCTCCGGGCCTCTTGGTAGGAGGGTTTTGAGGAGGCTGCTGGAGAAGAAGAGTGCTCATGGGAAAGCCAGATTTCTACTAATGCAGTGATTCTCATCGAGGGCGGGATGTATGGTCAAGGGATATTTGGGGCATTTTTGATTATGTCAATAATGGGAAATCACTAGTGACATTTGGTGGGCATGGACTAGAGATGTTAAGCATCCTGCAGTGCACACAGCAGCTCCACACAGCAAAGAATCATACCACATCCCACACAACTTTAGAATGTTCTATCAGACAATCATGTAGGTGAAAACCCTGCTCATTTGTTCATTTATTCATTCAACAAACACATATTGAGAGAGCCTACTGTGTGTCAAGCACTGTTTTAGGTAATAAGGATACATGAGGGCACAAACAAGAGCTTACACTCAAGTGGGAGAGTCAGACAATTAGCAATAAACATAATAAAGATGCAAATTATATATGAGGTAAGAGGGTGAGGAGCAGTATGGGAAAAATAGAGTAAGTGCTAGGGGAGAGCTGTAATTTTAAATAGGATGGTCAGGGTAGGCCTCATTGAGAAAGTGACATCTGTTTAGAGGCCCAAAGAAGTAAGGGCATGAGCCTTGTGGCTAACTGGGGGGAAAGCATTCTAGGTAGAGGGGATGGTCCAGTATAAATCACTAAGGTGGAAGTGAGCCCATGTTCAAGTAACAAAGAGGCCAGGATGGTGAAACAGAGTGAGCAAGTGGGGAGAGTTGTAGGAGACAGGGTCAGAGAGGTGATGGAAGCCAGATGTGGATTTTAGTATCTATTGATTTTTCCAGAAATTCAACCGTCGTATACATTGAAAAAAGACTGTGTTTTGCTTAGAACTTTACGAAAAACTGTTAATCATTTAAGAAAATCTCATCAATCTACTTATGGTTTCTGAGTTACCAATCAAAACATGTAGCTGTCACATTCCTGCTTATAAGTATTATATGTGCAGGACCATTGCATTATATCTGCTAGTAGAGTTATATCCCAGCCTTTACATATTGAAATATGTATTGTTTTGTTATCAATTACTCTTCTTTTACTTTCACCTTATGTTACATTTAGGACATTACATTGTTTTGGGGAGAATTACCTGTTAGACAGATTCTACTATCTATGCCCTTCATTTTAGAATAGCAAGTGGGAACATTTCAAAATACATAATTATAAAAATGGAGTGTTGTGTCCAATGAGTATGTGAACCACTAAGATATGGCAAGAAAATGAAGGGACTATTCAGAAGCCAGAGTGAGAATAGATGGGATTTTGCTGATGACTGAAGGCCTGGCCAAAGGATTTCAGAATGGGGGCAGAAAAGAGGATGCCCAGAGCTGTATGGGGCTGTAACTAGGAGAACCCCTAGTCTTGTTACGGTGATCAACATGATACAGGATAAAGGGCCTGATACCTTTTTTCATCTTCGTTGTTCCCCAATCTGGGAAGCTCTCTACCTGTTTAACACAGTAAGCTAGGGAACAAAAAGGGTTCAATCCTCAATGAGACCAGAGGCAGACCAAGGCAGCTTCTTTTTTTATCCACAGAACTGTCTGGAGCACCAGGCCAGGTTATTGCTATAAACAGTACAGTTCTTACCTGTTTAGGGATGAAAAATAGGTAGAAAGAGGAACAACAATAACAGAGAAAGACAGATGCATTTAGAAAGAAAAACCAGTGGAGGAGGGTCAGAGACAGGTGTAAGGGAGGGACGGGGGTGTGAAGACAAAGAACAAGAGAGATAGCATTCTTTCCAATCACATCAGCGGTTATTGAAAATTTTCTAGGGGCTGGGTGCTGGGCAAAATGATGCACATGTATTGTCTCAGGTGAAGTTTATTAGATCCCCATTAGGCAGATGAGGAAACTGAGGTCCAGATGGGTGGATGACTAGTTTTAGGGGTCAGGGGCAGGATGCAGCCTTTTGGGTCTGGGTTGTATAGTATATCTCAGAGAGGAAGACAGACAGAAACAGACTGAAAGATGAAGACAGACTGAGCGGGAGATTGGGGGCAGAGGCATGGAGATTTACAGACCTGCACGCAGACGATCACGTGAGCTGCAGACCTGCAAGGACCGTTTCCCGAGAGAAGAGGGGGTTGGGGGGCGCGGGTGGGGAGGAGGACATGGCCGGTGGGCTCAGCAGGATACTCACCTGGATGTCGGCTGTGTCCGCCAGAGTACTTGCCCACCCTCTGCACCCTTTGCACGATCCTCCGGAACCCGCTGACCTAGGGTTGAAAGGCGACCCAGGTAAAAGCGGGCTCAGGTCCCACCCCTCATGCGCTCGAGCCGGGTCTCTTTCCCCGCCGCATCCCCTGGCCCGGTCTTTACAGCGTCTCACCGGACACGTCCGGAACTGGGCGCCGTCGCTGTCTCCAACGAACGGAATCGAGGTGCCGGCAGCTGGATCTCGCGAATACGCTGGATGCGTCCCTCCCGCCGGCTGGAGCGCGAGCCGGGTCGCAGGCCTCCACCGCGGGATCCAGGCCGGAGAAAACTCCGCCCCTTCGATTGGTTTACGAGTCAAACCCACCCTTTAATAGGATTGGCCCGGCAAAGAGGACTGTCGTAGCCCTTCGCAGGTCTATTCCACGGGGCTTCGGGAGGTGAAGCTGGGAACACGCAGGCGCGAAGCCCAAAGTGAGGTCTGGTGCGAGTCACCGTAGAATCGGGGCACCCGCGGCTTCTTGACGTCTTTCTTACTCTCCGTAAACCACCTCGCCTAAGCCACTGCTCCGCCGAGACACATTTCCCATAATTCTACCACTCCCCCCACCTGCAGGGATTTCTGAACCCGGTTTCTCCCGTTCAAATTGAGCGTAGTTTCTGATTACATCCTTGAAGGATGAGGTAGCGACTGGGGTCTGCCAGTCACCCACCAGCCCCAGCTAGTTATTAAGACTTCGGTCAAATGATGATGCCCCCTGGTGGTCTAGTGGTTAGGATTGGGTGCTCTTAACGGCCACTAGAAGTCTGTTTCACCATGGGTAAAATAGGCAATTTGAAAAGCTCTCCTGACAGTATCAATGGGAAGATTAAATAAGAGGACCTAAATTAATTGCCTGGAATATAAAGAGTTAAATTCTTGCCTCCCAGTTCTTGCCTTTCCCATTGTTCAGACTGAGATAACTGATTGACTTGAGGTCACACCACATTATGAACCAGAATAAAACCCAGGCTTCTGTCCTCTAAAGGAAAGCTGTTTAAGAAGGAAGGAGAGACAAGAAGAACTTTCCTATTACTAGGGAGGGTTCCAAATCTGAGGCCACAGATCTCCAATCCGGTGCAGGCGCAAGGTTTGGAGGGGTTCATGAATTTGGATGGGGGAAAAAAATCACACCTTTACTTTCACTCTCCTCTAATAGAAATTTAGCATTATTTTAATAAAGAATGTCACTAACCATAATAGCTATAGTGCCTGTCACTGTCACCAAAAGAAATGAGATTTTCATATAACTTTATAGATATTGTAGGTCTCTTGAAATATCTTGTAATCTTATGTTTTAAAACCGTGGTAGTCATTAGACGCTCCATTAGATCTCATTAATGAATTAATGAGAGCACACACATTATTGTAGTACATCTTTGCTTTTTCATATTTTAATAACTGTATTTCAATATGATCAGTTCCCTTTGTAACTGTATTATATTTTATTCATTTAGAATATTTTTTTTCTGAGAAAAGGTCCAAAGGTTTCACCAGACCACTAAACAGGTCCATGGCACAAAACATGTTAGGAACCCTGTCTTAAACTCTAGGCTACAGGAGGACAAAGACTTGGTCTATCTTATTTTCTTTTTGTATCACTGTCACCCACTTTAGCATCAAGCACACAGTAGGTACTCAATAAATATTTACTGAATGAATAATAGGATTCTTCCCCAACCATTCTTCATACCCCCAACTGAAGGAGCCTGTGCCGGCTCTTTTGGTCACCTAGGAAGGAGGGATATTCCTGAATCTAGTTATGTCTCTGCCAATATGCATGTATTCACAGAGTGGGCAATTTAAAGTTCTGGTCTCAGGAAATCTTAGGAATCTCACCCCCAGGAGCAGGGCCCTCTGCTGCAGCAAAGAGGGGTGAGCTATGAAGGATCCAAGACAAGTAGCTTCTACATAGAAACATGCCCTGGGCACACTGGGCGCATGGTCCCTCATCCTCATCCTGTTTTCTGTTTAGGGTCCCCAAAACGGGGTCCATCTTCTCTGGTCTTCAGCAAAGGCTATCTTTTGGAGTTGGCTATACTCTTACAAGCCTTCTAGAACAGCCCTCCCTTTTATCAGTCCAGACTGGGTAGGACCTTAAGCCCCACCGTACACTGAAGGTTGAGAGCAAGGAACAGGATGTTACTCCAGTCAAAGAACATCTTCTCCTCCCATGCCTTAACCCAGGACATGAACATCCTAGCCAACTATATTAGAAGCCCATAAATGACCCCTAAGAGTGTTTCTGAAGTCAAAGGCCCTCTCTGAGAGGATGGGTGAAAAGGAGTCTCAAATGCCAGGACAAGGGAGCTGGGAATTTGATTGAGAGGACAGAGAGGAATCAGGGAAGTACATGACGAAGGCCAGTCTTCAGAGTTCTGCTTGGAGACTAGACTCCATCTTGGGATCTTAGGCAGGTTGCTTCTCCAAGGTCGCATCTCCCAGCATGATTAGCCTAAATTTGCAGATGGGGAAATGGATGCCCTCTAGAGGGGGTGAGAGAATCACATTGTGAGGCAGAGCACATTGAGTCAAGGTACCCAGGCCATCTGTTCTCAGACCCGCTGGGATCTCGCCAGGTTGACCTCTTCCTTGTGCACTCCAGGACATTTGCCCCTGTTGTTTTCCCCTCCCCTTCACTTCACCATGTGCTCCTTGGGACCGGCATCAGATATTGCATGGAGTAACTCTTCCCTCTGTACAGATGCTTTGACTTAGGATCCTACATTCTCAGCTCGTGGCCTTGAGATTAGATGGTCCCCTTTCTGGGCCAGTCTCTTCCATCCACTACTGTCAGTGTGGTCCAAGATTAGAACCAGAGATATCCAATCCTCCATGCTGTTCCCAAAACATCTATCAAAATCATGGAATAGATCTAAGATATGCTAGAGAGGGAAGGGAATTTGCCAAAGGTCCCACAGCAACCTGACAGTCAACCCTGACTCCCCTCAGTCCATTTTTTCTAGTATCTAAAGCCTGTAGATTCCAGTATCTTTAAAAACTCTCATAGAATAGACACATTCAGCATGTAGAAGAATTCCAGATTTACATAGATACTTCCCCTTCAAGGAGTTGGAGCACAACACCCCACCTCCTGAGCATGGGCTGTGTTTAGTGGCTTCCTTCCAAACAGTATAGTGTGGAAGTGGGGGAGGAGTAATACTAGTCTAGAAACCTATCTCAGTCAGGTGATTAATATTAACATCAACAGTGATAAGACATATTGCTAGCATGTAGTCTTGATGTGATGAGGATTGTACTTTTTGTGTCTGCTTTCCCAAACCCATAGTAATCATGGGTAAACCAGCCAATGTAATCATGAGGAAAACATCAAACAAATCTCAATTGAGGGACATTCTACAAAACACCTTATCAGTATTCCTCAGAGGTTGATGATAACTCCAGGTCATCAAAAACAAGTAAAGTCTGGGGAACTGTCACAGTAAAGAGTAGCAGCCTACAGAGACATGAAAACAAAATATAATGTCGTACCCTGAATGGCATCCTGGAACAGAAAAAGGACATTAGATAAAAACGGAGAAAATCTGAATAAAGCGTGGACTTTAATAATAGTGTGTTGATATTGGTTCATTAATTGTTATAAATGCACCATGCTATTGTAAGATGCTAACAATCGGGGAATAAGCTATGGGGTGTATGGGAACTCTCTATTATCTTGGCAACATTCTGTGAATATAAAACTTCTAAAATAAAAAAAAATTGAAATCTCTCATATTCCCCAACCCGCCAGCCTGAAGTATATTGTAAACTTCCTCATTGCTCTCCCTCTTTCCATTCCATTCTCCTGGCAACCGGCAGAGGGCAATCTCTAAAACGCAAATCTGACCATATTTTAAGCCGCCTTGAGCAAAATAAGGGCGTTGGATAGAAAGTTCGGGAGGTGTACTGCAGAAGACTAACTCGGATGTCTGAATTTATGATGATCCAGAAAAAAACTGCGAAGTATTTCTGTCGTCCTTTGAAATAGTTACTGTATTCAAAATTTGAAACAACTTGGCCTTTCTAATGTCGACCAGATAATGTCAACCTTTCAGACGCCCGACTCCTCCCTACCTTCCCTCCCCCACCACAGGGCTGCATAGCAAATTCCCTTTGCTTTTTCCTTATCTGTGCCAACTCCTCGACCTGATCCATCTTTTTTTGTTTTGTCTTCCAGTTACAGCTCCAGGGACGCCCTCCCCTAAAATGTGAGAACACTTAGTAATTTTTTGATTGTGATGTCCCTACCGATGTAATTTTTTGCTACATGCAAAGGAGAAAACTGAATTCTTCTGGCACCCCTACGCTCAGCTCACACCAGGCCCGAGAAAAGACTTGACGCACGACAAATAAAAAAAGATGAATCACCGAATAAATGGATATTCTAGGGCGCAGGGCATCTCTGTGCGCGTGCGCGAGAATGGAAGGCGTGGGAAGCGGTTTGCTACCTGGCTGAGTCCACTGCAGCCTTCGGGAGGGGGAGGGGTCTCCGCTGTCTCGCCCCGCCATTGGCCAGGATGGTCCGCATTGGCCTGACGCAACACCTCTGCGCCCCCGCGGAGCTCGCCCCCTGCCAGCCAACCCTCCACCCTTCCCATTTCCTCCAACTACGGCCTTACTGACCAGTGGGTAGATAAGGCCGCTACTTGCTACGGGCCTGTGAGAAGGGAGACTGGCTGCCGGGCAGGATATGAGACTCGAAGCAGCATTTTGAATTTGCTCAGAACTTTATTAGGATTAACTGGGTTCACAAGGAACAAGGAGGGGCTTCTGGGGGAGGGGTACAGGAACACCGCAAAGGCAAAGCGGCCTTGCATAGACACTGAGGCGGGCTAGCTGGCACAGCAAGGAAAGGAGAGGGCTGGAGGAAAAGAGTAAGACTTGGGAGAACAGGGTGGCAACAAAGCCCCCCAAGGCCACAGCGGCCCTCCCCGCTTCGGGATCAAGGGCGTCCACTCCATACAGCACGAGGAGGGGGACAGAGGGGCCCTGACCAAGGCATCACAATAAATACATTTAGCAGCACACAGAAGCCTGCAGGGGAGGAGGGCCAAAAGAAAGGGGTAGTCCCCCTTTCCCTCCCCCCCCAAAATAAGAACTCTGCAATTACTAAACCATAAAAATAAACTTTAAACCCGTGTATGAAGTCGGTTAACCCCCCAGAAGTGCAATGTGGGGCCGCGTGGCCCTAGCTGAGGGGGAGGATAAGTGGGGCAGAGGGAGTGGGATACAGAGAGGCACCCCCTGCAGGGGTAAACCATTTATCCAGTGTTGCCCCTCTTCCCCGGGTTGGCCCATGCATTTTGGACCAGAAGCACCTCCTCCATGTCAGAGTCTTCCCCTTCTGAATCTTCTTCAAATCCGTCCTCATCTATTACATCCTCCTCATTGCTTCCTTCCTCCTCTTCATTGCTGCCCTCATCTTCTTGATCTCTGTCTGCATAGCGCAGTGAGGCAAGGAGGGGAAAATGGAAGGATGATTAGACTGGGCAGGTAAATGTCACTCTTAACAAAGAACACTTGAAAAGAGGAGGGAGGAGAAGGCACAAAAATGTAAGCATGGAAAATGATGTGCTGGAAGGAGGCAGCAGAAATCTGGGAAGGGTGGGCTCCCAGTCTCTGTCCTACCAAAACTGACACATGTCTGAAAAGTACCTTTCTCTCCCCCAGTATGTATCAATGTGTATCTCTCCTCAGTTTGATCTTGGCTGAATAAACGTTATATTCATCACCCAAATCTGATCCAATCCCAATCCCCCAATCCTCCACTCCCACCCTGGGGCTGGGACAGCCATCTCCTTCTCCAAAAGAGATGCTGGGAAGGGGTGGGGTAAGCAACTCCTTCAGTTTCCTTACCCTACCTGAAAATGTCTCTATTGTGTCTACTCACTCATTTAATGACTCCTCTCTCAGTATATGCCCCTGCTCTCAATGGTATCTCATGGCCAAAACCCCCTGCTCCTTCCACATCCTCCAGGGGCTTACCTTTCCTGCATACAGCTGGGCTCAAACATCTCCCTTTTCTGCCCTTTGCTATCCCCTTCCTTGCCAAGGATTGACTCTCACTACTTTACCCCCTGCTCATCCTCCCATCCTACTCTATCTGGCTCTGCAAGCTATCCTACTCTTAGCAAGGTCACAGATAATCTCTTCAGCCCCAAATCCACTGGCCTTATCCCAGTCCTCATTTTACTTGACCTTCAGCATCCCTGGACATTATTGACAACCCTCTACCCTGCTTAGAATGCTCCAGGACCTGGTTCTCCTAACTCTACCCTCATCTATATGAAGTAACCTCATAAAAGTTACCATTAAGATTAAAATGAGTAAATCACTAGAATAGTGCCTGGCACATCACAAATGCTTCATTAATGTTAAATGGACCCAGAGTCCTGAGCAAGTATTCTGCTGGCTTGTTATGCCCCTTTCTTTACAACCTCTGACTTCCCAGACATATAACCAAGCACCTGCCTCTAGATCACCTGTACCTTACATAGCCCTTCCAATTCCATGTTCCTCCCTGCATCCCACCACCATGCTGTTACCCACCCTAAGTGTCTCCTTTCACCAGTCATCCAGACCTAAACCAAGCCTAAGAGTCACCTTAAACACTGCCTTCTCCCTCAAACCCTCACATGCAACACTTGCTCAACATTTCTCAAAACACATTCTTTGGTGAGCAGTGAATAGTAGCCTTGTGGTCAAGAAGTTTGTATATTGCTGGGTTCCACAAAGTTTAAATAGGTTTCTTACAGCAGGATTTCCCAGCACCTTTAAGGTGCTAATCTACATGTGTCTCTACATGAGGATGTCATTGTACATATTAATTTCCCCAACATATTTGACCACTGAACCTTTTTGCGAGGTGCTTTCAGAACTGATGAAGGGTTTTCAGAAGACAATTTTGAACACCCTGCCAACATACTGTACATTTTCACCCTTTCAAGTCCTTGTTGTGTTCCACTGAGTGTCCCATAATAATCCTTAATATGAACATACCCTCCAATTCAAATGTCACCTTTCTCTAGTTCTCCCTTTCCCAGCTCTTGAGGTAGAATTAGCTTCTCCCTCCTCTAGGCTCAGAGCACACTGTTCACTCCTAGCTCCCCCAAAGAAGCCTGGAAATTCCCAAAGGCCAGGGCCGGGTGCTGGTACAGAGTGTGTTTAAGTACAATGTATTTGCCACTCCCCCACTCCCTGTGAACCTGTCCTTAGTTTTCCTCTCACTGTCTCCTGTACTTCTTTTCTCTACTTTGTCTTTTGCTGTTACAGTGTATCCACCCTTCACCTAGAACTGAAATGTTTTTTGTTTTGCTTTGTTTTATCACATTTGTAAGTGTTCCCTGACCTTACTTGCTTACAAAGTTAGGCAGAAAGTTTTTTCTTTCCTCCACAAGTGTGGATTGTGCTCATGCCTTGGTACCCAGATCCAGGCCAGACTTTCTGTGAGAGAAAAAAGGGAAGACAAGAGGTGGGGGTGGGGGAAGTATATCTCACCTTCCTCACTGCCCTGCTCCTCCTCGTCTTCCACTGATGATTCTTCAGAGATATTCTCTACCTCGTCCTCATAGTTATTCTGGTTGTTGCTGTTTTCCCTGACCTTGTTAGGGTCTTCAATGTCATTCTCGTAGTCTTCTATGTCCCTGTCGTCGTCATCACTGCCTTCATTGTCACCTTCATTGCCATCATCATCACTGCCTTCACTGTCACCTTCGTTACCATCATTGTCTTCATCATCACTGCCCTCGTTGTCTCCATTGTCACTGTCACTGCTGTCTTGATCGTTGCTATTGTTGCCACCTTTGCGATTCTCATCTTCACCATCAGCGTTCTCATCGTCATCTGAATTCTCTTCATTGTCATCAGAGTTTTCTTCAGTGTCATCAGTGTTGTTGTCTTCAGGGTTCTCACTGTTGTCTCCGTGATTCTCGTCATTGGCACTCTCATTGCTGTCGGTGGTCTCATTGTAATCAGAGCTCTCGTTGTTATCAATGGTTTCATTGTCATCAGGGCTGTCACTGCTGTCAGTGGTCTCATTGTTGGGGTTCTCATTGTGGTCAGGGCTTTCACTGTCACAGAGACTCTCATTAATGTCAGTTATCTCATTGTCACTGGTCTCGAAGCAGTCGGTGGTCTCCATGAAGTCAGAGATCTTGATGTCATGAATGGTCTCAAAGTCGGTGATAGCATCACTGTCTGAGGTCTCACCGATAATGTCTTCCATTATGTGATAGTCATCATAGTCTTCCAGGATCACCACCTCATATCCGTCCCTGTTTTTACTGTGGGGAAGTCTGGGGTTGGTGGGAGGTGGTATATTCAGGGCAGACACTAAAAGGAGGTAAGTAACTGAGGAGGCATTAAGCTAGGACCCCAAGAATAAGGCTATGGGAAGAGTTCCATTTCTGCCCTTGACTGTGTAGCCTAAGGAAAACACACCCAATGTTTGGGCATCATCCTCCACTTGTAAGACTGAATTATCTTAAAGATCCCTTTTGACTCTATAGTTCCTGTGAGACACTAGCCTAGTCCTTGCCCCTCTCTAACAAACCACCTCTCAGCCCCTCTCCCCGTTACCTTCTTTCCTTTTCTTGCTTCTTTCTGTTTGCTCTGTAGCCCCCTTCTCCCATCATGTAGTAGCGCAAAGGATTAACCCACAGGTCATTCTTGATAATCTGTTGAAGACAGGAGAAAGGAGAAATAAGTTAGGAGTATAAGCTTCATAACCCACTCCCAATTCTCCAGGCACCTAGAGGCTAGCTTTGCAAGGCCTTCTCTAGCAATGACAGGAATGTTCCCACCTCAGCAATCCTATCAGCCTCTGGAAGGCTGTGGTTTGAGAACCAGCTGAAGAAGCTGTGACTGATGTCCTGGTTCCTGTGCTTTTGGTTCTGGGGTTCCTGTCCCCGGTGCCAGCGAATTGGGGTGGAGTGAGATACCAGCCGACCTGAGGGGAAAGGAGATCATGGAAAGGGTACTGGACAAGAATGAATGGGGGAGGCATGAATTTACCTTGGGACAGCGTCTTACCAGAACGGTTGCGCTGGAACTCCTTGACAATCACCATGTTTGTGAAGTAAGGGTTTGTCTGGAAGTACAGCTTCATTTTGTAGCCCATGGAGATATGTCTGAGATCCTGTACCTGCTCAGGGTGGGGGTAATGGTGGAATCCCCACCACACCATGGCCCCTCCCATCAAACCCCCCTCACCTCCAAGGACCAGATTCCTTGCCCAGTCCAAGTAAAAAATCTCTTTGGCCTGACCTGCAGATTGGTCAAGTAGCGGAAAATGTCTTCATCACGTTGGTTGATCAAGATTGAAATTTTGGGGTGGTTGAGGAACTGATGGAGGGAGCAGTTTAGGTCAAGGAGTGACTACCCAATGAGAAAAGGAGGGAAGGAAGGCCTGGTAGGGCAGAGCAAAAGAGAGGCTGGAGGAGAATAATGCCTTACATGTTCTTATGTGTAGAACAAGTGGATCATAAGAAATTATCTGTATTTTCACTCCCATCATATTGTCTATGTGATAAGAGCATGTTTATACAATGTTAAACCTTTTTGTTAGGTGGCCTTGCCATGGTTCATATTTGTGGTGTCTGGGTGGATGCTAAGGATCTATGTCCATGTGCTGTATCTGGGTGCTGACCACTTGTTTTCATAAGACACTACATGTCTGAGGGCAAAAGGCCCCTGCCTAAGTAATACTGTTATGTACAGCCTCTATTGAGGGGCTGTAATTATGTGATGTCGTATATTTGGGTGTTTTGGATCTGTGTCCAAGTGTTGCTGCGTTGCTGGATACTGAGGACTAATAGTCACATGATTATTGTGTCTGCATGCTCAGGAGCTGTGTGATAATACTGTTAACAGTGCTGAGCTACTATATCCTCATGATATGGTGCCTGTGTGCAGAGAGCCTATGATCATGTGATCCTTTGTATTAGCATGACGAGTCTGTATTTACTTAATTCTGTGAGGACGTTACACCTGTATCTAACATGTTTCATATATGTGTTTCTCCAGGAGATGAGCTTATCACTGCTCTAGTGAATAGGTTTCACACTCTCTCCTTTTCCTGCAGTTAATTCCTTGATCTCTATACACAGGTACTCATAGCAACCCTTCAGGGCTCCAGCACCTTTCTAGCCCCCTCCTCTCCATCCAGGATCAGTCTCCCTAATATCTAAATAGAGATGTAGGCCTGCAGAGTCATGTGTGACTTAGGTACCCTTTCTGGTAAATTCCTCTGCCGTGTGCCCTTCCCTCCTTCTTCAGTGTCTGAGTAGGTTTACCTTCTGTGTCTTCCTCTTTTCCTTTCACCATCTTTGGTCCAATTTTTCTACTGTGTGTCCCTCTAGTATCCCCCCCACACCCCATCTTCTGCAATCCATTTTTTGTTATGCTCCTCCCCTTTTCCCTTTCCCATCTGTGGGCCAGTTTTCATGCTGTGTGCTTCTCTGCCCCCTCCCCCCATCTCTAATCCAGCCTCTCCGCTGTTTTGCCCCTCTCCTTCCATCCCTCCCAACCCCCCTCACCTCCAAGGACCAGACTCTTCGCCTGGTCCAAGGAAAAAATCTATTTTGGAGGAGGGCGATTTTTTCAACAGGGGCTCAGCCCCACACTCTTTTACCCCGTTGCCCCTCCTCCCCCCTCCCCTTCTGTCATGGGCTCCTGGCCCATGAGTATAGATGACAAGGATACTGCTTTGACCCAGAAGCCTGGGATATGCTGGATGATGAGGTCTCTGCGCTCCAGGAAGGGTCTTCGCATCTGGATAAATTTGCGCTTGAGGCGGAGGAAGGCCTTGCCTGCTTTGATGTTCACCGCCTCCAGGTCCAGCTGAATGTTCTCCAGTGCCTGCAGGACACACTCTATCTTCTCGGCATTCTTCTCTTTGTTTTCCTTCTTCACCTTCCTCTGCTTCCTCCTCCTCCTCCTCCTCCTCCTCTTCCTCACACTCTCCTTTTCATAGTCATCAGCGTCTTCCACTAGGATGACTGCCTCCTCTGCCCCCTCTGGATCAGCCAACATCTGGGGGCCCCATCCCCCTGTGCTACAGGTTTCTAGGACCTTCTCTTCAGCAAAGCTGCTGGGTTCCAGAACCTGAAAATCAATTTCCAGGCCTCCCCCAGAAGCCTCTGGAGAGAGCGCCTCCAGGTTCCCAGTGGGAGGGGTCGAGCCCCCGTACCCGGACTCCATCGCAGGCTCCCAGCCCGGACCCCCTGCACCCAGGGTGAAATACGCGCGGACCCCACCCTCCTCTAGAATGACATAGGGCGGCGGCGGAGGCAGAGTGGGGCCCACTCCCACCCCCCTCATGTCGGCCAACACCTGTGCTGCCTCGGTTTCCTCCCGGAGCCTCGGGCGCTGCTGAGGTGGAGGCAGGGGGAGTCGCAGGAGCGGCGGGGGCGGCGGCGGCGGCGGCGGGTCGCGCTGAGGGGGCTCCGAGCTGCTCAGTCGGCGAGTCTTGGCCGGAGGCCCTTCATCCGGGCGATCCATGGTGACCGCGCTCGACAGCTCAGGCGACTGCGCCCGCCGCTTCGCTCGCAGCCCGGCCGCCGCTGCCCGTCACACCTGAAGAGGAGCCGCAGCTCCTCACACGACGAGCTCTCCTCTCAGCCTCGCTCTGGCGTTCCCTCCCACAGCGCCTGCCCGACTCCCTCCGCGCCAAGCGCCCTGGCCCCGCCCACCCTCTGACGCAAGGGGCCCATTCTGCCTCGCCATTGGCTGTAATCCGCCGCGGCGGCGCTCGCACTCCCAGACCTCCGCCCGCGCCTTCACAATCTGCTTGCCAACACCGCACCTCAGAACTTGCCGATTGGTTCCCTCGGGCCCGCCAATCATCCGGCCGACTCCCCTCAGCCACTTGAGGGAGACTGCGGGGTGATTGGCGGCGAGGATAGCTGAGGGGAATAAAGCCCCTGTCCTCACCCTTCCGTCGTTTTATCCAATGGGAAAAGTACCAGTGGTATGAAGCCCCCAAAACAAAACAAAAAAATGCGCAGGCACTGAGCGGGGTGCGCTCAAATAAAATCGGGAGGGCTTCGCCTCGGTTCCCTCCCCTTCCCTTTTCTCCCCTCAGCTCCCTCCTCTTCCCCTCCCCTCAGCAACTACGCACTTCTAAAATCTGCCCGGTCCGCTATCTAACGTCGGTTTCTGCCCCCGCCGAGAATTGTGATTTGGCCCCTCGGGACTTTGGTCGCCCTGAAGGAACCACGAATTTCGGAATCTAGGACCTTTGTTTGATTTGGGGCCAGATTTTGACGTGGCGTTTTCCATCTCTGCGAGATGGCTCTAGAAATAATAATCGCAGAGAAAAAAGTAACTTCCTCTGCGTCACTAAAATGATTGTGATTCATTGCGTGCTAGATTTTTCTAGGACTTTCTATCTCTTCATCTACTCAATGGTTCTTCTTATCCTTCCCTCCCCCTTCTCTCCAATATGCTGTTTTTCATTGTATTTGGGTTTGTGTTTTTTGTTCTTTGACCAGATGGATGGTCGTGGGGGTGGGGGGGAAGCGAGGCGCTTGGGTGTGGGACTCACATCACTGGTCTTACTCATTTTGTAACCCTAACCAAATCACTGCCTTTGAGTTTGTTTCCTCTCCTCTAAATTAGGCATCCCTAAAGAGACAGGTAGGAAACTGCCATTGCAACCTTGTGGTAGCAGAGAATTGGAGGCCACCTAGAGACCCATCACCAGGCGAATGGATAAGAAAAATGTGATATATGTATAAGATGGACCACTAGAATGAATTAGGTCTACATAGGCAACATGGCTTGATCGCTCAAAAACAATGTTGAGTGAAAAAAGAAACAGAACAAGATTTATAGTACAATACTATTTATGTAAATTAAAACACATAACAATACCATATTTTTTCACAGATACACATATATGTAAATAAACACATGAACGGTGGATTGGAAGGACACACGTTAAATACACAAGAGTGGGTGCCTAAGTGGGAGAGGGTATGGGATCCGGGATGGGTGATGGAGGGGACGAAACAAAACAAAATATAGAATAAAAGGGACTTGCATGGACCAGTGATGATCTAATGTGCCAAGAACTGAGGAGTACGGTCCTCTCAATCTGTACACCTGAGCAAATGAGTAAATAAATAGTAAATTAATTGAGTGCCCAGGGAGCAGGCTGGCTGGGTAGACTCCCAGGCTTCGGTTTCTTCCCTCTGTGACATCTCTTCCTCTGAATTTAGTCAAAGCTTACCAAAGTCCCAGCTGTATTCGTCGATCCTTAGGAAGGGCACCCATCTCAGACTGAGCAGTCCCTCCAGAAACCACTATTTTGAGGGGGGCATTTCTTAACCCCACGATTCTCCCCAAGTTTGATCCCCAGTTCCCAGTCCCCATTCTCCATGGGGGTCCAGTTTCAGCAACATGTTGCTTGGGTTTTGGAGAGGATATGGATACAGGAATTGGGAGTGATACCTGGAGGCTCTAGGCTTTGGGAGAAGAGGGGACTTCTCAAGTATCCTGTCCCCCATGTTCAAAACCTGGGCCAAGGAAGGAAGATCACATAAAAAATGGGAGCTTAACCTCTTACTTCCTACATCTGTACGGTTTTCAAGTTCCATCTCTCTGACCACTTTATTTCCTGCCAAAAGCATATCCTCCAGTTGGTCTCCTCTCAACCAGGAGAATACGTGTAAGTGTGCGCGCGCACCATATATGTCGCCACATACAGGCATTTGCTCACATGTGTGCACCAGGCAGGAATGCCTCCCCACACAAAGGCACACAGACACACACTGTCTCACTCGACCATGTGGTCATGCAGACAGGACACACAGACACAGACATACACACACACATACACACAGACACACACACAGTCAGAAAGAGAAAACATCCAATATAGCATTGTTCATTTCAGTTTTCCATTTACAAAATCCAATGGTTAATCCAGGCAGTTAGAAAAAAGAATTGGAGGAAAACCCTCCAGAATGTCCCCCCACCCCACCCCCTGGGAAAGGCACCCCCATCACTATCACTGAGAGAACCCAGTCCCCAGCATCTCAGCCACTCTGGCCTGCCTTTCCAGGGTCACTCCACAGCCAGGCTCATTAATGTCTCTCCTGCCTAGAGTGCCCTCCCCATTCCTCTTGGGTCAAGGCTTTCCCAGTTCTGGGACTATCTTGGAGTAGGGAGAGAGCTTAGGACAGGGCTTCTATAAGAAAGGGAAAGGGGGGGGGGCGGATAAATACAGATTTCCCCTCCCCCAGGAAATGACAAGAGGCCAGAGAACCCAGGCAAGACCAACAAAGGAATGCCAGTTTGGCTCACCATTCCTCAAGAACTGGCCTTGATGTGAGCCCAGAAAACTCTACCCCTATAGGGAGGCTTGGGATCTCTCAACTGGGGAATCTGGCTTCAGTCTGTTCCACTTTGGGTGGAGGTAAGGGTGGAGGAAGGAAGGGGGAGAAAGGTTGTTGGAAGTTTGGGGTTGAGGGCCCAGAAGGCCAAGGGCTACCATGGAGGGGCTTGAGGCCCCTGAGGCTTGCAGGGGGACAAAAAGAGGTCAGATAGGAATGGACTTGGGAATGTGTGCCTTAGAATGTGTACCAAGGCCCCAAATGAATTTTTGTCTTCAGGAGAGTAGCATGAACCCAGGAGACAATTCTGGGTTTGAATTCCATTCTGACCCCAGGGTCTGGGATCCACCTACTCTGGAGAGTTCATTTCTCTCCCTATACTTCCCTGGGAGACTGCTCCTGCCTGTATGGCACCCACACCCCCCCTAATGGAACTGGAGTGGATCATCATCCGCAAGAAGAAGAGTTGAGGGCTCGGAACCCAGGAGGCAGCTTGAGAAAATGCAGACAAGCTCAAGTCTCTTCAGCTCAAGGCATGGAGCTCACATCCTGCTCTTCACCTACAGGGGCTCTTCTCCCTCCCCTCCTGGTTCTCAAACTGATGTTCAAGAATACTTGGGAGATATGGGCATGGTTGGGAGGGAGAGGAGACTGGGTTTGGGACCAGGGTTAGCCTAAAACAACATTGCACAAAACATAGCAATTAAACATCTCTGCTCCCTGCGAATCCAGCACCCTCTTTGGTCCCTCTTGTCAGCAGATCAATTTCTCCCTAAACATCCAGGCCTTGCTAGAGGACTTAAGGGGAGGGTGCATGGGAGCATAGGGGGCAATAAGAGCTCTGGAAGTCTATTTTACAGGACAAATTCCCCTCTTCTGGTCAATGTTAGAAGGAGTGACATTAAAGCAAGAAAGCCTGTCTCCGCTGCTAGTAGAAAAACCTGCATTTTCAGTTTTGTTTTCTTTTTCTGAATTGGAGAGGGGACAGAGAGGGGGAGAGGAAGGAGGAGGCAGGGAGGGAGGGAGAGAGAGAGAGGAGAGAGAGAGAGATTTTGTGTGTGTGTGTGTGTGTGTGAGAGAGAGAGAGAGAGAGAGAGAGAGAGAGAGAGAGAGAGAGAGAGAGAGAGAGAGGGAGAGAGAGAGAGTATAGAAATGGAGAAGGAGGCAGCAGAGACAGGCCCCACAGAACTAGAAATGCCTCTTTCCCAGCTTCCCACCCAGTCCCCAACTCTGGGGAGGTATTGGCAAAAGATGCCTAGATTCTGGGTGATAAGAGGGGCTGGGGCTGGAGCTCAGAAAGAAAGGCTCCTGTGTGGGGTCCCACCCCTCCTTTTCTCTTGGCCCCATCATGGTGGCCACACTCTTCTCCCTGCCTGTCTGCCTACCAGCCTGCTTCACATGACACAGTAGGGTTCTCTGGGAGCTGGGGCACCTCCTGTGCCCCAGCAGGGGGCGTGAGTCCTCAGGCACTTCTTGAGGTCCTTGTTGAGCAGGAAGCAGACGATTGGGTTGACAGCAGCCTGGGCGAAGCTCATCCAAACAGCGGTGGCCAGATAACGGTGGGGCACGGCACAAGCTTTCACAAACACTCGCCAGTAGCAGGCCACAATGTAGGGTGACCAGAGGAGCAGGAAGAGCAGTGTGATCGCGTAGAACATGCGGCCCAGCTGCTTTTCACCCTTGACCTCGTCCATGCCCAGCAGGCGCCGGCTGGCTGCGTGCCCATTCTGCCGGATACCCAGCAGGGTTGGTGGCATAGGCCCACGGCCAAAGCCGGCGATCCAGTTGGCAGCAGCCTGACCGGTAGCCCCAGGGCCATGGAATGTCCAGTTCTGACTGATGGCTGGCACCATCTGCACCGGCTTCATCTTGCGGTGACGATATTCAAAGAGGAGCAGCTTGCCATAGACAGCATGTGTGGCTGCCATGAGCACAGCCAACATAAGCATGAAGCCCAGCGTGTCATTGGCCTTGAAGTAGCGATGCTCAAAGATGCATTGGTCCTCCTCACGGATAAACTTGTAGGTGCCCACATCGAAGACGGGTGGAAAGGCCATGGCCACAGACAGGGTCCAGGCCATGCAGATGACAGCTGCACATGTCCAGAGTGTCATGCGCTTGGCATAGAAGCGGTGGTGGGCAATGGCCATGTAGCGTGTGACGCTGATGCAGAACAGCATGAAGGCCGCATGGAAGCAAAAGAGCACGGCCATAAAGGCCACAATCTTGCAGCTGAGCGCACTGAAGGTCCATGAGGAGCCGTGGCGCACAGAAGCCAGCACAAAGGGGAAGCAGACGGCAGAGCGTATGCCGTCGGCCAGGCACAGGTCCAGCAGAAAGTAGTAAGGAGCCTTGTGCAGGGCACGCTCCTTGAGCACCAGCAGGGACAAGATGGCGTTGCCCGCCAGGCTCACGCACATGATCAGTCCCAGCAGCACCAGCTTCACATAAGCAGATGCTGACGGTGGGGACAATGCACCGCTCACCTCCTCGGGCTCTCCAGTGGTGTTGGCCATACTGAGAGGCAGGGGCTGCTCCCGACTCTACCGGGTCAGCCAGTCCGGTACTCGATGGGCCCTCTGGGACTCCATCAGTTGTCTTGCTGGGCTACACCTGCAAATAGGAAGAATGGCGGTGGGGAGAGAGAGAGGGACAGAGAGAGACACACACACACACACACACAGAAAAGATGGCAGGAGAAAGAGAGTAACACAGAGAGAGGCAAAGACAGAGTGGGAAAGGACAGAGCAAAAAGATAAAAAATGGCAACAATGATGTAAATGGAGATTAACTTAGAAGTGGAGGGGATGTGAATGATAAAAGACAAGAGACAAAACCAAAGAGACTAAGGGAGGGGGAGAGAAGAAGGGGGATAGGGGAGAGAGAGAAAGGTAGAAAGGAAGAGGTGGGGAGGGAGAGAGAAAGAGGGGGAGAGAGGAAAGAAAAAGAAGCAAGAGAAACAAGAAACACAGACAGTGAGAAGCAGGTGGAAAGGAAAGGTGAGGAAGAAACAAAAAAGACAGTGTTAGTGTGTTCACCAGGCCTCAGCAGTCACTCCCGGCTGGTCTCACGTCAGACCCTGTGTGGCCCACTGCTGCTCCTATCGCCTCCTTGCTGGATGAGGGTGCTTCATCTCTCTGGAAGTACTTGATTACCTATTTCCTCCATAGCTGGGTCTATGGGTTAGGAATACTGGTGTGGCTTTTCTCCCCCTTTGCAAAGCACTGAGGCTGTGTTCTTTAAACTTTTTTGACTGCCACTCATAGTAAGAAACACATTTGACACCACAACCTGGTACACATACATGCACGTGCACACACCGCTAAACCCAAAATCTCACAATAGAACTGATCCTATGTTTAATTGTACCCATCAATTCCTATTCTGCCTCGCATTTTGTTACTACTGGTAGCCATTCATTAACAGGTTTCTTTACTCATGATCAGGAATGTGCTTAGCAGGTTTGAGAAACAGCGGGAAGACCGGTGTGGCCAGAATGGGACGAGTGAGGGAGACAGTGGTAGAAGGTGAGGTCATAGAGATACCTAGGGCTGATCGTGTAGGCCGTGGGCCATGATGAGGACTTTGGGTTTTAAGTGAGGTGGGGAGTATGTGTGAATGTAAAGATCTAGGTATACTTGTATTCATTCTTTGAAACATGATTTGTTGAGCATCTACTGTGTGCCAGGCATTGGGGATACAGATGTGAATCAGACAAATTTCTCTGCCCCTGTGGAGCTGACACTTTAGATAGTGAAGATGGTACATAGGTGAAGTACACGTGCCACTTAATATTTCAGTCAAAGACAGACCACATACAGACAGCGATCCCAATGGGTTATACCATGTGGCCTAGGTGTGTAGTAGGCATCACCATCTACATCTCCTAACAACACATTTCTCAGAACATATCCTAGTTATTAATTCACACGTGGCGGCATAGCAGATGATGCTAAGTTCCTATTAAAAATCAAGGAAGGGGCCTCCCTGGTGGCGCACAGGTTAAGCACTGCGCTGTGGAGCTGTCAGTAGGCAGTGGCGATGAGAGTTCAATGCCCGGCAGGGGAGATTCCCACATAGTGCGGCAGACCTCTCCTGCCTCGCCTGTTGCTCCCCTCAGCAGTGTGTTTCCGTCTATCTGCCTGTTCTGCTGCCCACTCTGTCTCTGGTGAACCCTCTCACTGCCCCATGCTTCTGGCCTGTACCCCAGCTTGTATGCATAAATAAATAAATCTTTAAAAAAAAATCGAGGAAGTGGGCCTCCCTGGTGGCACTATCAAGCTATCGCCAGTCACGTGGCCTGAGTTTGATGCCTGGCCAGGGAGCTAACCCACATGGTGCAGCAGACCTCTCCTGTCTCACCCGCTGCTCCCCTCAGCAGTGTATTTTGGTAGATCTGCCTGTTCTGCTTCTCATTCTATCTCTGGTGAATCCTCTGTCCCCCTGCACATCTGGCCTGCATCCCAGCTCCTGAATGCATAAATAAATTAAAAAAAAATAAGGAAGGAAGGGAGTAGGAAGTGCTAGGGGTTGGGGAGGTATGATTTTTGACGACAGGGAAGGTTTCACAGAAGTGGTGCCACCTGAGCAAAGACCTGAAGGAGGTAAGAGAGTGAGCCACATGGATATCTGGGGTAAGAGAATTCCAGTGAGAAGGGACAGCCAGAGCAAAGGACCTGAAGTGGAACTACGTATGGTGTGTTTGAGGAAAAGGGAGCAGGTAGAACAGAGTGAGTGAGGGGATAAGTGGTGGGAGGCTGCAAAAGAGATGAGGTCAGGTTATGTAGGCCACAGTGAGGACTGTGACTTTTACTCTGAGTGAGATGGGAGTCATGGCAGGGTCTTGAGCAGAGGCGAGATATGGTATGACTTAGAATTGGATGGGTTCCTGCTTGGGATTGTGAAGAGCACACATCACATGATAAAGGTGGAAGGAGGAAGACTATTTAAGAGGCTCCTGCAGGACTCCAGGTGAGAAATGATAGCATCTTGTGCCCCTTGCCGAGCTTTATTTTTTTCCCTAAAATTCTCTCTTCCAATGCACTATATAATTTACTTTGAATATGGTTTATTACTTGCCTCTCCGTATCAGAAGGACACTCCACAAAGGGCAGAGGCTATAGACTCACGCATTCTCTAGAAGAGCAGTGTGTAGTACGTGGTGGGCCCTCAGGATAAAGCGTTCAAGTCAGTTGATTGAGGAACTGAATGAGTCGAGCTGGTCAGAGAGAGTCACCTGGAGACATTCAGGCAGGATTTGCTGAAAGAGCAAGGGGATGGAGGGGCGCATGAAAGGGAGGTCACACGCAAAGCTGGGGTGGAGGTGAGAACAGGAGAGCTCCTGGTGTGTGGGGGGGTGGGGTGCGAAGGTAGTGAGGCCTGATAAGGTAACAGGGCAGGTCCCAGAGAGAAAACAGCAAGGCAACTTGGCAGAAGTTGGAGAAGCTGAGAACTACCTTTGGGACACACTTGAGATTGCAAGAGGAGGAGCTTGAGGGGATGTCTTTCTGTCCCCTTCTGCACTGTCACCCAGCTCAATCCAACTTGGCCTGCCACAGCCACATGAAGCCAAGCTGTTTTGATGGTACCCCCCAGAGTCTCAGAGCCGGTGCCAACAGCCCATTAGAAGTGTCTATGGCAGGGGTTCTGGAGAAATGGGGTTGAGGGGCCCCCTTTCAGTCCCTCAAGATGTGATCACAGAACTGTGGACTAGCTAACAACTTTGTGTGTATAAATGTGTACACACACACACACACACACACACACTTCTTAGTCTTGGGGGAAGCAGGGGTAAAATAATAAAGATAGAGACTCAATGTAAGAGAGAGCCAGAGAGATCCATAGAAAGTGACAGAGGAGGAGAGAGGTTTTTGTGAGCGATGGAGACATAGGAGGGAAGGAGGGAAGGGGAAAGTAACAGAGAAATAGGTAAAGAGGATTCTTATAAACAGACAATAGAAATGCAGACAGAAAGGGGAAGACAGTGAGGAAAAGACACACATACACACACACACAAACACACAAAGAAACACAGAGAGAGCATGAGAGAGGGAAAAATAGAGAAAAAGAGAGAGGGACGGAGAAACAAAGAGAAGAAAGACAATGTCAGGAAAGAAAATATGGAGAAATTGAGATAGACAGGGTGGGGAATGAGAAACATCCAAGGGATGGAGAGAAATCGAGGCAGAGATAGAGACACACAGAGAGAAAGAGACAGATAAAAAGATGTAGATAGAGAGAGGGAGACATGGAGACACACACTAAGACCTACCAAGAAGGTGGATAATGTATATCCCAGAGTCTCGGTGAAAAGAAAAAAAGACACAAGAACAAAACAAAACAAAAAACAAAAGTAGCAAACAAACAAAATCCTGGTGTTGTCTGGAAAGCTAGGGCAATTCTATAAGTGAGGAGAGGGGTGTTCTCAGCACAGACTGGCAGCCACAGCCTGGGCCCATCCAAAGCTAAGGATGTGTGTACATGCATATAACATGTACACCCCGTTCATGCCCAGACACCCTTACACAGACACACAGGCGTCTACACACGCTTTCACACACACTGACAACATAGCCTACTGCTATAGGGACCCTCAGACAGCAACACACATGGGGCTTCGGTGTGATGGGCAAACACACACACACACACACACACACACACAGAGTATCCCCAGTACCCTGCTTAAACACCAGTGTTTGTCCTCAACAAAGGCTTTACTGCCCCCTAGGGGATATTTTGGAACTCTGTATGTTCATTTTGGGTTGCCACAATGCTGGGGTGTGGGGTGTCTTAACACTTAGGGGTCTAGGGTGAGGATGCTGGCCACTCAGTGATATATGCAGGGCAAGTTCCCAACATCCAGCATATGTCCCACATCCCCTAGGGCTTTGGACTTGTAATGAACTGAACTTAGACTCTAATTCTATTTCACAGATAAACACATCTCCCTCAAATTTAATACATCTTAATTTATACAGGAATGTGTCTGTCGTTTAAGTCCAAAGGAGAGTATGTTTTGTTTTGTGGTACATTTTCCTTGAGTTGTTTACTATTTTGGAAAATCTCACCCCTGAGCCTTTGCTTGTCCTTTTTCTGCACTTTGTGCAAGGGGCAGCTTCTGATTTTTCTCCTTCTACTCAAATCCACGTTTACTCATTATGTTACAAGCCTCTAATTATTTCATTGATTCTCCTGGGGACTGTCACAACCAAACATTTACACAATGAGATACAGATAAATTATTTTTGTTATAAGTCACTTTACTTTTATTTCTAACTTATCTGTAATACAGTAAATACAATTAGCTATTGTATAAAATACTATATGTATTTTCTTTTGAAGTCATATGTGCTGAGATTATATTATTTAAGAATGTCACATCCAGGTAGTAAAACCATCTGTTACATAAAAGAGGGCCCTAAGTGCTCATATACACAGATACACTCACACACATACACTCACACAAACACATGTGCCCATCAACCCATCGACCCCACAATTATAACAGCTCTAATACATGCAATAAAAATGAACTCTCAAATCCTGTCAGATAGTGCCACACATACAAACATACTCACACATAGACTCATATATACCTTTTGGTCCAATATACTTATTCAAGTCCTCTCACATATTCAGACAAACTATCCCAACAAAGGTATGTACACAGGCATACCTATCATCACATATACAAACACTGTTACACACATTAACACTCGGATTCAAAGTCACGTATGCGAGCATGCTCATATGCACTTGAATCCTGCCACAAAGGTACACACAAACATATGTGTACCAAGACAGAATCCTCCTCAGATAGCCAAAGATGTATTTGCATGGAGAAAAAATAGGCAAAAAATAAAAAAAAGACCAGCTCACATATACACACATGTACATACTCTAAAACACAGAAACCAACTGACCAAACCATCTCACACAGATTAGGTACACTCACCAACACAGATACAAATAGCCTGGCATATGTACACACAGATACTCATTCATGTACACACTCAAGATGTTTAGCAGTTGTAACATACACATACCCTTTAGCAATACCATGAAACACAAAGAAAAAACTACCCATGCATCCAGACATACAGACATGTGTACACACACAATTTCAAACACAGTGACAGTTATTTGATATATATATCTTGCAGCATGTATACACCCATAGACAAACCTGTTCATATATTCAGACTAGCTTATTTCTGTATGTACAGTGGAAACATTAGCAATACTGTCCAGGGATCATGAGAAAAGGGAGATTGTAAGTGTTTGAAGCACTTCCTGTTGAAACACCTCAGATAGCCTGGTTATTACTCTGATTGCCACCCATTCATCAGTGAGGATTTCTGGTTTAGCCTACAGTGTACAATGTTTATTTTTCTACTAATTTGATATCATTCTTATTTTTCCACTTTTTTTTTCTACAAAACTAGTGGGTTGCATGAGTGCTGCTACTTCTATTACATAATATTAGGTGTTACTAAAGAAAATATAATTGTTTTGTTAATTTTCTTGATTGGTGCTTCTTTTTGAGATTTTTTTTCTTCTATAACATTTATTTATTTATTTATTTATTTTTTAAAAAGATTTTAAAAAAAAGTAGAGAGAATTAGTGGTTCTGTATTTTTTTAGATATATATCCACAAGTGCTGGATCATATGGTACTGCTGGATCATATGGTAGTTTTATCTTTCTTTTTTTGAGGAGTCTCCACACTGTTTTCCATAGTGGCTGCACCAGTTTACATTCCCAGCAATAATGTACAAGAGTTCTCTTCTCTGCACATCCTTCCCTACACTTGCTGTTTCTTGTCTTTTGGATAATAACCATGGAGAGAGACAAACATCATATGATTTTCTCATATGTGGCATATAGCAAAACCAAACAAAGCAATAAACTAAATAAAACAAAAATAAACTTTTGGACTATGGGACCAATTAGTGGTTATCAGAAGGAAGGGAAGGACTCTTTAAAAAATATTACAACAATATCATTTTTATTATTTCTTTGCTTATTTGTTGACTTACTTGCTACTGACTTTCAATAATAAAAATTAGCCAGATCTGGTGGAATTTCACAATGAATTATTATCTCTTGTTTTCAGGTGAAATATTTGTCAATAAGTGATTGAAGACTGACTATAGTTGAAATGAATTGATTCAGTAAAGGGAAAGCTTGTACAGTATGGCTTTGTTTTACAGTGATGCTTTCTGAAGAATACAAAGGCCAAAATTTGTTCTTCTGAAAAATTTCAAAATAATTTCCATTTTCAGAAGTCACAAAGGTCTTCTGACACCTTCAAATATTTTATAATCAAGTAGATTTAATTTTTAAGTTCTTTTCCCCATTGAGTGGACTTTTTGATTTAAAGCTTTCTGGAAAATCAGGAGACTCACACAACAAACAGTAGTCTTCCCTCTCAGTCCGTTCTCCTCCTCTCCCCCCTCCCAAGTGCAGGATGTTCCCAATTTTAGCAATTTAATGAGGATTGCCTCGAATTAGGATTCAGTTGCTTAGTTAGCCTTTCCTTTCTCAGCCTAAATATCTGGCTTGCAAGGTAAAGTTATCAAAAGAAACTTCATAGAAGACCATGCTGGCAAATGACCACAAAACACTATCACACTATCACACAGGAAAAGATCTTGACTTTTTTAACCATCTGGATGTGCAAATGAAGAAACTGGATTCTTCTATGAGATGGGTGAGAACATTCTTAGAAGGAGCTCAACCAGCTAGTGACAGGGTTGCACAATTAACAGGTAAACTAAGATGCCCCTCCTGTCATAGGTGAACAGTCTACAGGGAAATTGTCCACACTATATTTGGGATCAATGAGGGAAAAGAAATAGGAAATGGGCCAATTTTAATTATTGCTATCTGTTAGGAGACACACTGCAACAACACTAACCCAGAACATTGTTGAATCAGAAGGGTTTTTTTTTTTTTCATTTTGTATTGCTGCACCTCTGGTTGCTGATGAACTTTGTTTGGTTCATAGCACTAGTCAGAAACCCTAAAGAAAAATGCAAGAAGGACCAAAATAATGTAAGGTTGAAATATTCGAAGTGACACATAAATATTTTGAAATACCTTGAAAATTGGCATAAATCTGTGGTCTGATGCTGCTGTTGAGATGGCAGGGCACCCTCAACTATAAGGGTTTACCTCAAGTTCTAATTTTCACAGTAAATTATGCTAAATGAATTTAGTTAAATCCAAGGTACTACCCACCTGCCTGTCAGTTTTCTGTGAAGCACTGGGATCAGTACACCCCTCCTATTGTTCTAAAAAGTGTGTAAGGAATTTATAAAAAAATTATTAGATAAAAGGAAAATGTCAGCATGGCTTTGTGAATGATTCTCGCTTTGTGGATTTGATGGTTATTGGTTTCAACAAATGGCTCTTTGAGCACATGAATGAAATTAAATTGAAATTTTTAAAGATGTTCAAAAATATATGAAAGTATATTGACAAGGTTTATAGATTTCAAGCCAAATTCAACTGAGTAGAAGTGAGGTCAAGTATGGTTCCATGGATGAAGTTTAGTTGGTGCTGTAAGATGTACACTAAAGAGGTTTTTTAAAAAAGATTTATTTTATTTACTTATGCATACAAGAACTGGGGTCTAAGCCAGAGGTGCGGGGTGTTGGGGGGAGTTGTGAAGGGAGCCACCAGAGACAAAGTAGGGAGCAGAACAAGCTGATTGACTGAAATACAGTGCTGAGGGGAGCAGTGGGCGACACAGGAGAGGTCTGCTGTGCCATGTGGGTTAGCTCCCTGGCCGGGGATCGAACTCATGGGCAGTGTCTGGCGATAGCTTGCTAGCGCTGAGACTTTAACCCCTTTATTAAGATGAGTAAGTAGAGCAATGTCTGTGGCTACTTAGGGAAAAATACTCATTATTTTGAAATACTGAAGATGAAAATTTTCTGTTGTACTCAAAATTCATGAGTATTTATTACAATAAATTTCAGCATCACATTTTATTGAAAAGAAGAAAGAAGTAGTAAATCTAAAGAGGCCCACCTTTAAAGCACAGAATTCAAAGATTACCAATTATCCAAGTTCTGATTATTGATGAGAAAGAAGTTTCAATCAATTTAAAAAATACTCTATGACCATTTGCCACCACCTACTTATGCAAGCAGTTTCCTGCTTGCATTTATGGTGACTACCAACAGATAGAAGAGGTCATGTAGCTATTTTGAGCATAAAACCTAGGTCTCCACCTGGCCATGCAAAATCAAGTGAGTTATAAAGGGGAGATGAAAAGGAAGGCACTAACAAGCAGTAGTTCCATTTCTTAAGAAAGGTTGATTTGGCACGAAAGTTACCAGCCACATTCAATACTAAAAACTGCACCTGATGCTTCAGAGAAACAAAAATGATTCCTGATGACTCCAAAGCTTGTATTCTGAGGTGAGCTTTGCTGACCTGCAGAACCGTGAAGCTGCGTTTCTTGCATACATGCTAATCCTGAGGACATTAGGGAAAACTGTGTCTGAACAACCTCTATGGAATGCGTCTTACTTTCAGTAACATGCCTTCCAAGATCAAGAAGTGGCAGCCACAATGGGAGTTCATACTTGTGCCCAAATTACCAATGGTTCTTTGCTTCATTTGTTTTGTTTGGGTGTTTGCCAAGAAACAGAAGAACTTGACATAGAAGATCCATGCTCAGCACCAACAGATTTAGCAAACCATGATGACAGTGACCAGAAATGAATCAAATGACCATAAATCAAGGCAATCATGACCAAAGGCTCAGAAGGGGACATGAAGGTTGACCACCACATATTCACATGAGTGAATAAAAAATTGTTTCCAGAAGTGAGCTTGTGTTATGAAAAAAATTCTGAAAAGACTTCACTTGAAAGTTATTTGCAAATTCATCATTTAACAACTCCAATAGAATTTTACATTTTTGAGTTGAACAGAACTGTCCTTCTGTGAGCACTGCTGCCACCACCCTTTGACCTTAGAGATCTTTGTGATGACCTTGACTGGTAAGACCATCATCCTTAAGGTAGAGCCCAGTGACACCACCAAGAATGACAAGGCCAAGCTCCAGGAAAAGGAGGCATTCTCTGACTTGCAGAGATTGATCTTTTCTGAGAAACAGCTGGAAAATGGACACACTCTGCCTGAGTACAACATCCAGAAGGAGTCCACTCTACATTTTCTCCTGTACTAGAGGGGAGGTGTCTTAAATACCTCCTTTTAAGCTTTCAACAAATTTCATTGCATTTTTCTTTTAATAAAGTTGTTACACTCCCCCCCAAAAAACTTGCATCTTTGCTTTCCTTACCGTAATTTTTATAATAGAAAGAAAATGTAAGGAATTTCTTTTCCCCAAACCCCAGGACCCTTAAATCCTCTTTTGTTTACTCAGCATGCCATACAAATATTTCACTTTCTCTGTGTGCTGGGTTATGAATACTCTAACACATACACCTGTAGTCACATTGCAGAGACACACTAGCACACAGAGACGAAGAGGTGCACATGGGCACATGGTATGTGAAGATTCAAATTTGCACTCCCATTCAGACTTATGCCAGCTGACAAGTGCAATCAGGTGCTCATCCACACACACAAACACACACACACAGAGAAACCCTCCTCATCTGCACAGAAACAGGCGTGTGTATATGTGCCAACCCACCAGCAAATCACACAAAGATATATACCACACACAAACACACACACAGATAACCACTCTCCTATAGAAATAAAGCTGTAAACAGAGGCACACTCACCATTCACATGAGCACATGCAGGCACATATACCTACAAACCAAATCATATGGACCTACACACTTTCAGACACAGCCACACATACACAGACATAAGAACTGACAATCAGACACAGGGCAAGTTCTGCTCACATCCTATGGATCCAAGCCCTCCCTAAGAGAGCTTAAAATCCACTATCTTAAGCAAATGCACTCTCACAAATCTGCTCTGGCACATATACATACACACACAGGACAGGATGCTCTCTCATAAAGACACATCACTCAGGCTCACTGCTATACACGCAGAGGCAGGCAGGCATGTAGAACAATGCAAATTTCACACATACATACCTACACATCAATCAATTCTTATAAACACAGAGATAAAACCTAAGATATACATACCTATTCACACCCACACATATCCTCACATAACACAGATGTGTACATCCTAGTACATGGTCATATAGGCACAAACCTTTACATATCCACAAACACACACACACACCATCACATATAAACCAGGATAGCAACCTTTTTACATATACAAACACTCACAACAGAGAGTCACATTTAAACCACATACTTACACACACTGAGTACTGTTTACGTGTTCAGGTAAAACATGCACACACAAACACACAGATAAAAGCATGCTCAGATATGCAGACTTACCAGCAATGCAGGAAACACCTGCACTCACATGGACACAACTCTACCACAGACACAGGTGCATTCACTCACATGTCCAGATGTGTGTGCATTGGGAAAAATATACACAGGGCCAAACCCCCTTCATTGAACCTCCTAGACACAATGTTCCTTTGTCATACACCCATGGTCTTATGTACACACTGGGACACTTATGTACAAATGCACTCTCACAGACACACAAGCTCAGCTCATTCTCTCACACATGCACACGGATATGAATAACATAGCAAATATGCATACAGAAACTACCCCACTCACATCTGCAAGGACACTGTTATTTACACACAAGCACGAGGTAACTATAGTACTAGGTAACGCTTTATATGACCCAGAGCACTCATTACGTGGCAGGAACCATCCTAAGCACTTTTCAAATACTAACTCATCCAATCTTCACCCTGAGATTGGTAGCATTACCCCTATTTACAAGTTAAAAAGGTGAGACTCAGTTGCAGTTAGGTGACTTGCCCAAAGCCATACAGCTAATAAGTGGCATAACTGGCATTCTAATTCAAAGTCTAGCTCCAGAGACATTGCAGATGCAACTTACTCCCATGTAGAAACACACTCACTTCATATACACATACACACACATCATGCACTGACACACTTGGGTACAAATACACGTAGGCACACACACAAACATGAATGTGTTCACATTTATGGACTCTCCAGTCGAGGTATGTATGCTCTAGAAAAGGCATGCACATACATGTGCTGGCAATCACACACCCCAACTAGACATACCCACACTACCAGACACACAAAACACCCAGATATACCACCTACACACTCTCCAGATAAATCCATACTCACATACAGATACACTCACATTCTCAGACACATTCCCCATCTCAATATACCCACTTTCACACACTCCACATGCATAAATCCACATGCATCTTCCCATCAAGATACACTCACTCTCACATATCTCACACAAATTCACCTGCACGCTCTCTCATACCATCCAGATATACCCGAGCTCTCTCTTTTATACAATCCAGAGAGAATCCACTTATTCTTCCTAGATGTACTCACATTCAGACACCCCACCCCAGATAGGCACACTTTCTTTCTCACACACACCATTCATATACACCCACTTTTATACATATGGGTATATGGCTTCCCTCTTTCACACCCATCCCATTTAAACACATGCATCCTCTTACACACACTTAAAATATACCCTACAGTCACAGACACAGCCACACTATGCAAACTCCCAACTCAGCACACCCATGCTACCACATACAACATTCACTCAACTCACACCCACCCAAAGCCAGAAAGCTCACACTCAATTCAAGCACACCTACAATCTCTCTTACATGTCAAGACCACATACCATTCAAAGACACTACACTTACACACACCTCACCCAATACACTCACAAATTCCTAACCCCAATACATACATACAGATATCCACTTACACATAATCCAGAGACATCTACTCACACAGATTTTATCCATATACACTCACAATTTCTCATCTTCTCTATCTCAATCTTTGTTTCTACCAAACACAGTCCTACTCATACAGCCTCCACCCAGATACGGCCACCTCCCATACATAAGACACCATCCATAATGGATCACCGAGACCACTGAGATGCATTCAAACCTACACATATCAGCTAAGTAACTCCACTACCATTGAGATACATATCTGCATTCACACATACATCTCACTCAGATATACCCAAATCTCACACAAGGCATCACAAAGTTCCTCCCCACACACCCTACTATCCAGATAAATCTAGGCTCTCATCCCTTCCACAACACCCAGATGAACCCACACTCCAAACACACTAGATATGTCCCCACAAATGCTCTCCTTTAAACACTCCATAGTTATATCCACTGGCACACATACCCAAGTATTACACACCCAGATATACAACCAAAGCTCTCACAGCATACCATCTAGCTATAACTTACTATACACCACCACTAAAATACATCCACAGTCACCTACTCACCATCCAGACACACCCACATTCAAATACACTCCACCAAAATACACCCACATATTATCTCACACAGCTCAGATGTACCCCCATACTATCTCTCTCAGATACCATCCAGATACAGCCACATCTCACATGCACTCATCATCCAGATACACCCACTCACATCCCAAATACATTCATACTCACCCCCTGACCTGGTCGAACTCAAACTCTTACATCTCATCCAGATACACCTACACTCTCCCCCCACCAGATACATCTATGCTGTCACACTCCCACTGGGTTTAGAAACACCTATACTCTCTCTTAAACATACACAATCTAGATTCTCCCCCCTCTTAATCGTCATTATCCAGAATAACCACACACCCCCACACAATGCAGACACACCCATATTCTCTAATACACTCACATATCTTACCCACATATTCCCCTCACACCATCCAAAGTTACCTCCCAACTATATACATACTCACATACACCCCAACCCTCATCTAAGTGTGTTCAGAGGCTCTTTCTTAAACACACACGATCAAATATACTGCATCACACATTTCCATTGGCCAAATACACCTGTGCCCTCCCCCATCCACATACCACCCAGATATACCCATTTGAATGTCCCTCACCCTAATACACCCATACTCCCTCATAATACTCTGCCCAGAAACACTTGATCTTTTTTATATCTATTTACTCTCAAACATAAATAAACAACACAAATACAGCCACACTATCAAACACACACACTATCCAAATACCCCCTCACTCTTTCACACATCCAGATAGACCATACTCACATACCCTCAAATATACACATCCTCACACATATTCCCACTCAGATATACCCAAATTCTCACACCATCCTCCATCCCAAAAGGCCAATGCTCTCACAGTGCCTCACAAACACACTATTTACATACACCCACATTCACACTCACTCACCCCTCCCAAATACACCCAAATGTCTCACATACACATTCCACCCAGAAACACCCAGATTCTTACATACATAACTCAGATCCCTTTTATCCTTTTCTTCCTCCTGCTCCCCGACTCCCTCTCCCTCCCCTTCCCACCCTTCTTTTTTTTCGTCTCTCCCTTCCATTCTCTCCCTTACCAAACATACTACCCCCTCCATACACATATGCCATTACCCGGATATACCTTAATTTATACATATACATATACATTTATACATTCACATCTAGATCTCTACCTGGATGGCATACTTTGAGCACTATCTGTGAAAACCATTTACTAACCCTGGACACCGTACTACACCATTTTGTCCTGAGCCTTTGATAGCGGAGGAATGAGGAAGGAGGTCTTTGTATTTCAAGAAATCTTTTTCTGCAGAGGTCACAGGCTCTATTCCTTAGTAAGGTATCAGTTATAATTGGTTCCCACAGCCTGAGTATGAATAATGGAAAGAATTATCCTGAGACTCCTACAAGAACCCATAGACATCCAGAGACAGGCAATTCTGTATCAAACCCAATGACACATTGAACAAACACGACACACTGAGATGAGTTCCCAAATGTATACACACACACACACCCCCAGACACGATCACATCAGCATATTCACACATACTCACATATGGGTGCTCTCATACATGTCAATACCCAGATATGTACATGCCTGTCAATGAGATGATGTATTCATATACAGACATTCTAAAAGACACGCACAGACTTAGTCACACAAATGGGCATATATAAATATGAGCATATTCAGATGTACACAACTTCCTATGTGTGCACAACCAAAGAAACACAAATGAACTTACAAAACACACACAACCACAATCAGATATGCACACCATTTATGTTCACCCATACACCCATATGAGAGGTTCTGAAAACAAAAGAAGATGCATTTACACCTACACTCCTAGACCGACTTGGACACAAAGGTAAGTTCACATATGTACACATGGAAGAACGCTCACATATTCTCATACTTTTGTACATATGTACAAGAATTGATCACACTTACCACAGATACATACATGCAAAGAGATTCTCAAGCACACTTACAGGCCAAAAGCAGCAAATACATTTATTCGCTTACACAGTTCTACAATGTACATTCCAAAACAATGGCATATAAATACAAACGTATATATACAAACAATAATTAGAACGGTATAAATGGTTCATACACCTGTACATTCAAACAGGTGTACACACATTCATGCATATAAACACAAACTCTCTTTAGTGAACATACTGCTCACTAAAATGCCAGATGTTAACACAACTGGCATATATATACATGTATACATTTACAGACCTTTCCACACTCACACATTCAGAAATCCACACAAAACACACGAGACCTATGCAACCAAGTATGAAATGTAACTACTCATGCACTCCACAGTCAGAAATGTACTCACACGTAACAGTATGCTATAAACACAATTAGACATATGCACAAGTGTATCCATTCACCTATGCATACAATCTTTGATACATGCATATATACAGGCACATACCACCCACATCCACACCCATATACAAATCAAATATGCACACACAGATATACCAGCAAAATACATTTACATACTCAAAACATGTATTCCATACACTGCCCTATCTACTTAGTTCTCTTTATACTAGTGTCACCATTTATATTAATATTTGACTAATCAGACATGGACTCATAGGCCTGTCTGCAGGCAACATGTACTCAAACATGCACACACAGACACATACATAATTGAAAATGTTGGAAAATCCACACGAACTTTCACACACAGGTCTACTCATACATCTATAAGTCAGACACACCCACACAGAAGCATGTTCACAATACCCTCCCATACATGCATGGACACACACATACATGCCTTTACAGACACAACAGTTAGACGCACTTACACCCTTGTGCACATATGGGCACACAAGAAAATGTATACAACCAGATACAATTAGGCACTCACTTATTGGACAGGCATACCCACACATTCTCAAATCTTCACACTCATACACGTACATTCAGACACAAGGCAAATGATACCAGACATTCAACAGGCCTCTTTGGCTCAAAGAAACACACCCTCATTCAGGCTCAGAATCAAACATGCCCATTTGTTCAGCCAGACAGATGTGCAAAGTCATACCCATTCCTCTGTACACACACTTGCACTTACTGTCATGTGGTCTGTTCACAATCATAGACTCACACACAGTCACAGTACTCATGAACAGACACACACACAGAATTCATACACAGCCACATGTTTCCAGTTGCATTACATAGCCACACTCAGGCCCGCCTGCCTCAGGACCATAGGCTGGGTCCTCTCTGGCACCAAATCAGAAAAGTCTACTCTGGACCCAAAGCCCCACCCCTCCCTGCTCCCACAGAGAGGGTCTTCTGCATCTCAGTCTTTCTCCTCCTCCTCCTCCCCTTCTCCAGCCACTGACTCTTCTCTCAGTGTTCCACCACATCTCCACATCTGGAAGTCAGCCAGCAGACCCCACTGTTCCCCTACCTTAGGCGTTAGGTTAGGAATCCCCCAAGACCCATCCCCCACATGTCTGGCTGCTGCATGGGTCACACCCCAGCTCTACCCATCTCAAAACCTTCAGCCTTGTCTCCAGGCCCTGCCAACCACTGACCACAGACCAAACTCTTGCCAAGTCTCCCCTCAACAGGAGACGCATACATCATCAGGGCCAGGAATGCTGCAGGCTGCCAGCCAGGCCTCTGCTTGCTCATGGGGATTCAAGCCTCTTTGTGTGAGTGTGTGTGTGCGCACATACATGGCAAGTTCAGGGGAAGGAGGCTGGAGGCAGTGGGGGGTGAGGTACTTGCCCACAGTCACCACTTATCATTCCCTACAATTAAGGAGTAACAACACATACTGCTTCTGAACCCCCTCTACTCCCCCCTCCCACTTGGCTACCTGCTGCCCTCCCCATATCTCAGGGAAGATGCTGGAGAAAAGAGGCTAGTCCTTCCCTCCAAATAATCAATAGCAATATTAATCATGAATAATCAGCAACAATATTGAACATGAACTTTGCTGACACTGCTTCAGGACCACTTCTCTGCATATCCTTTATTTACATGCACCAACTCATTTGTTCACTGCACACACCCATGATGGAAGTCTCTTTGACAGATGGAAAAACTGAGGGCCCATGAGTGGCATACTTCCACTCAAGTCGCAGAACTAGTAACTGGGGAAAGTGTCCCTAGAGAATCCATGTTCTCCATGTATCAGGCTTTCCTGCCCCTCCAGACATAAGGGTCACTGGCCTCTGTGCCCAGGACCCTAAGAACTCAGACACAATCTAGGCAGCTGAAACAGACATAGACAGTCTTGGGATGGAGACTGGAACCCACACCGTGGGGACAACCATGTTGTGTCTGGCCCCTGCAGGTTGTTGTGTGGCATGGCTCTTGCCCCAGAGAGCCACCAGCAGCCAGGGCCTGGAAGTTCTCCCTACCCCCACCTCCCCTTCCTTTTAGCTCTATAGTGGCTTCCAACTCTAGCTGGGAATCATGGCAATATCTTTAGTGGTGAGTGAGCAAACTGTGCTACATGTGGGGAGAGACAGAGGCAGGTAGGAAGGGAGGGAGGGAGGGGAGGAGAGAGGGCGGGAGGGAGGGAAGGAGGAACGAAGAAAAGGAGTGGGGGGGTGGTCTGGCAGGGAGCAGCTTCTTTGTCATGTCTGCCCACCTGCCTGTTCACACACACAGACAGACACACACTGGCCAAAGAACCTGCAAGAGAGTAGAGGAGGAGGGAGAGGGAGAGGGAGAGGAAGGAGGCGGCTGCAGGAGGCTGAGCCTGCCCAGGGTGCAGGCTTTGGGAGGGGAGCACTGCCTGGTTCCCAGGCATGCCCTCCACAGCCAGCACACAAGGAAAGATCAACACAGCTTTGCACCCAAATGCAACCACAATGATAAAAACAGACCCGATGCAGGAAACAGGTGGTGGTTCCCTTTCTCATGGGACATTTGGAATTGGGGAAGATGGGGATGGCCAGAGGACTGTCCAGGTTTGGGCAACCAAGTAACCCTTATGATGGAGGAGAGAGAGAGAGAGAGACAGAGAGAGAGAGACAGAGAGAGAGAGAGAGACAGAGAGAGAGAGAGAGAG
Organism: Scalopus aquaticus; assembly: GCA_004024925.1. Classification (NCBI taxonomy): domain Eukaryota; kingdom Metazoa; phylum Chordata; class Mammalia; order Eulipotyphla; family Talpidae; genus Scalopus; species Scalopus aquaticus. The sequence goes on along the minus strand of PVIJ01010813.1, from coordinate 5,165 downwards.
ACTGACTGACTAATATAGTCAGAGGGAGACAGCATGGCAGTGATGGAGACGCTGAAATATATGTGGGGAGACAAGTCCCAGCCCCCCATCCCTGCTGGAGGGATGCTGACTACTTACCTGAGCTTTCTCAGCAGGGCTGTCTTGGAATCCGGGGAGGGGGCTCAAGCTGTTTCATCCAGAATAATCACAGCTCAGGCCACATTGTGGGACCCTCAGTGATCCTAGGCCAGTACACTCCTGCTTCTGTTGCCGTGGATACAACTGGGCTGGTCTAAATCGCAGACATCAGGGGAAGCGGGCACCGGAGGGGTGCACTGGGCAGGGCTGGGGGTGTTGGGGAACACCAGGTGGGCAGCACACAGCCTTGGGGTACCCAGCTAGGTGGCAGGTGGGGGTACCGGCAGGTGCTTCCCTCACTACTCACTCCCATCCCCATCTTTATACCACCGCCAAGCTGGGAGGGGGGGCCAAAGCTGGTCCCTGCTACCCGTCTGCCCGCCTGGCAGCCGGTCCCCCCCCCCCCTGCCTGCTGGCCGCCGCCTTTTGTCCTCAGAAGACACAGTCCCCGCGGGGCCTCTGCCAAGCCTCTAGCAGATGCTCAGGGTCCGGGGGCTCCTCCCTGGGAACACTCGGGCCATGGCCTGGGAGAGCCCCAGGTTAGGGGGGCTCTCATCCAGGCTCACTCCGCTCCCCAGGCCTGGCAAGGATGGGGAAGAGGTGCAGGTCCACAGCCAGAGGCAGCAGCAGAGGTGGTGTTGGGGAGGGGATGGACGCCAGAAAGAGGGGGTGGGGTGGAGAGAGAGGCTGGCCTGATGGCTGTGTCCCGGGTTTTAGATCCGGGTTGAGGAGGGTGGCTCAGAGCATCGGAGGGGGGGGGTCCTGATGCAAAATGGGGGCACCATGGGCCTGCCAGAGGGACCCTCCTGGCCTGGGAACCACCGCAGTTTACATAAACTCAGGTCTCAAGATGCTGGGGACACCCGGCCTGGATAGGGCATCCTCGGGGAACCCGGGACCCTAAGCTGGACCCCATTCGGTCTGTCCGTCCCCCCTCTACTCGATTTGCACGGTCCCTGCCTCAGGGGCGGGTGGAGGAGGGAGGGAGGGGAAGGGAGGGAAAGGAAGGAGGCTGTGCAGGCAGGGAGACTCCCAGCCGCCAGCCTGGTCCTTCCTGGGGCGGGGCAGGGAGGGGGGGCTGGCGAGGCCAGGGAGCCGCGCCTGGCTGGCTGGCTGACTGGGTGGGGATGCTGGCGTGGTGGCAGTACTGCCCGGACAATAGCTGCCTGGGGAAGTCTGACTCCCGGCCATTCTGAGATGCTTGAGAGAGACGCCTGGAGGTGGGGAGAAGTGGCCGAGAGGCTGCTCGGAGAGCAACTCACACAGCTACAAGTGTAGGGGAGGCTGGGGGTGGAGGGCTGTCTGGGGTGGGTATTGGGTTGAAAGGTCCTGGGGAAGTTTCTCAAAAGCTTTGTGTTGGGAGGGAGTCTTAGATTTGTAGAACTAGTACAGACACCTTTTTGGGAATGAGGTTCAGTGGGCATTTTCCCAGCAAGTGCTGGAGGTGAGCTGGGGGTGGGGTTGCGCCCAGAGCACTGCCCAGCCACGTACAGCCCCTCTCCAGACATCCCGGGCAGCCTCTACTTTCTCTGGGCGAGGCTACATTCCAAGACAGCGGGATGGGACCGGCGGTAGGCAGAGATTTGAAGGCAAGGGAAAAAAAAAAAAAAAACTCTGTTCTGAATGGATTAAATTGGTACCAAATGATACCATGCTGGTTCCCCTAATTTATAGAGTTCCCTAATTACAATTCTTTTGATATAAGCAATTTTTATTTTATTCCCTTTCTTCCCTTATCCATCCATTGGTTCATCCACTCATAAACACACCACTGGTGATCCAGGTAAATCAGACTTGCTCCCTGCCCTTAGGAAACCTTTTCTTCTACCAAACTGTGGTCCTGCCCCCAACTGCATCTGCCCCACCCCCCCACCTCCCGTCAGAACTTGTGAAATGTGGACTACCGGCCTACCTCCCGGAAATACTAATCACCGAGGTTTGAGATGAAGTTATAAAACCTACATTTTGCTAAGGCCCTTGAGTGGTTATCTTTATGCCCACCGAAATTCGGGCATCATGCTTTGGAGAGGAAGAAAAACCCATGAATAAAAGATAAATTTACAAAGGAAATTAGAAAAGATTTCGAACTAACTGATAATAATAATATAGCCGGATACTGCTAAGGCTATTCTTAGAAATTTGTAGCCTTAATTTCATATAGCCTTAATTTCATTTTATTTCAAAAATAAAGGTTGAAAATCCATCTCAAGAAGATAAAAAAGGAAATTAAACTTAACGTAGAAGAAAAGAAATAATAGATAAAAACAGAAATGCATGAAATAGAAAGGAGAACTACAACAGAGACGATCAACACAAACGTCAAAATTTGGTTCTTTGAAAAAAACTAGAAAAATGATAAATCCCTGACACTGATCCAGAAAACATTTATGTAAGCAAAGGACTAGTATAGGGAACAAAAGAGGGTACCATAGTGTAGACACAGAGACATTAAAAATATAATAAGATAGTATTAAGAAGAACTTTATGCCAACATATTTGCAATTTTTGATAGAATGGGAAAATTCCTAGAAAAAATGCAGTCATTAAAGCTCATACAAGAAAGATCTTAACCTGAATAATTCTATAACTAGTAAAAAAAAATGGAATTTATAATAAAAAGCTTTCCACAAAGAAACTAAGACCCAGAGACCTGGGTCTCTGCAAATGCAACAAAACATTTAAAGGAAAAAAAACCAATTTCCTAGTTCATACAAATTCTTCCAGGGAATTGAAGAAAGAGTATGCAGTCATTTCAATAGCTGTATTAAAAAAACTATCATAAAAAAAGCTTTGCAAACTTGAGTTTGCTAAGAATATAAGGGAAATTCCTTAAATATATGCTATCTACAAAAAGACCTGCAGCAAATATCATACCTAACAGTGAAATGTTGAATGCTTTCAGATTGGGACTAAGACAAGGCTGCCCATCATAACCATTTTTATAAATTGTACTGGTGGTCCTGGCTTGAGCACTAGAACAAGAAAAATAAATCAGAGGCCTGAGGATTGTAAATGAAGATAAAAACATACAACTGTATTAGTAGTCAAGAAAATATGAAAATCACAGTCACTAGAATGACTAAAAAGAAAATCTTGAATGTTAATGAGAATGTGGAGCAACTGGTATTCTCATACAATGCTGATGAAAATATAAGTTGACATAATCACCTTGGAAACTGCTTAGCAATATGTACTAAAAGTGACCATATGCACACTCCATAACCCAGCAATCCTATTCCTAGGTATATACCCCACAGAGATGCTTATATACATTTGCCAAAAGGCATATGCAATAATGTTCTTCAAAGCTCTATATGTAACAGTACAACATGGAAACAACCCAAATGCCCTCAACAGAAGAATGATCAATTGTGGTATATTTACACAATTGAATATTACTTGGATGAATTCTGCAAATGGTGTGCTGAGCAGAAAAAAAAACAGATGCAAAAGGGCGTTTGCTGTATGATTCCATTTTTAAAAAGTTTTAAAACAGGTGAAACTAAGATATGATAAGAATGATATGATATCCTCATTGATAAGAGGATATCTCATCCTCTATTCTTATCCTCTATGATAAGAATCCTCATTACCTTGGAGGTCTGAATAAGAGACCCAAGGGCACTTTCTGGGGTGCTGGGGATGTTTTGCTTTTCGATTTCAGTGCTGACTACATGGGTGATTACTTACTAACAATTTGTTGAGAGTTGTGCATTGTGTGCTTGTCTTCATGTGTTATGCTTCAATTTTATTTTTTATTTTTTTAAAGATTTATTTATTTATGCATACAAGAACTGGGGTGTAGTTCAGAGGTGTGGGGGTGGTGAGAGGATTCACCAGAGACAGAGTGGGGAGTAGAACAGGCAGATTTACTGAAACACACTGCTGAGGGGAGCAGCGGGTGAGGCAGGAGAGGTCTGCTGCGCCATGTGGGAATCTCCCTGGTCGGGGATCGAATTCATGTTGCAGTGGCTGCGGATAACTTCATAGGCTGTGACTTAACCCACTGCGCCATCAGGGAGACCCTATGCTTCAATTTTAAAGAAAGTTTTTAAAAATAAAAATTTTTAAAAAGCAGTCAGATTATTTCATCATAATGGATGTAAAGATGGGAACTAGGAGTTGTGGGATCTCGCTGTCAGGAGTGGGGATGAGAGAGCTGTTAATACCTAAGATAAGTGTGGAAGAAGTGGAAGTAAGCAGACTGGCTCCAGCTTGCATGGGATTGTATCCATGCCTCTTACCCTCTTTGCTCCTCAAGTTCCTTGTTTGTTAAGCGGGGTGAAAATGAAAGGCTAGATGAAATAATATTCGTAAAAATTCAAAACAATTTCAGGGCCTCCCTGGTAGCACAAAGGATTATGTCTCAGCCTATGAAGCTATCAGCAGCTATTGCAGCACCGGTTCCATCCCCAGCCAGGGAACTTCCCACATGGTGCGGCAGTCCTCTACAGTCTTGCCCGCTGCTATCCTCAGCTATCCTTCAGTCAATCCGCCTGTTCTGCTCCCCACTCTGTCTCTGGTGAATCCTCTAACACTTCCCCCCACCCCACCCGTCACACACACCTCTGTCCTACACACCAGTTCTTGTATGCATAAATAATCTTTAAAAAAAAATTCAACACATAGACTGAGAACCAAGTAGATCTTAATTAAATTGAAAAAGGTGCCTAGATGGGTGAAATAGCTGGTATAAAGACTTGGAGGAGATCCCCCTAAGGCAAGGTGTGTTGGGTGCAGTAGTGGAAGCAAGCTGTTGTGGCCTGAGTGAGAGATGTATCTCTGGCACAGGAGAGACCCCGGATGCCAAACTCAGTATCTCAGACTTTCTCTTTAAGACAGATATTGCCCTGGACTTCTGCTATCTTGGTTTGCCCTCAGTTCAACTCTAACCTGGGTCTTTCTAAGGCCCTCAGGAGACAGGATTGTTCAGGAAGATAGCTGGAGATGACGAGAAACCAAGATGAGGAAGGAAGGAAGGGCTCACTAAGGAGGATGGAAGAGGCTAGCTTGAGTCAAGCCCCTTACCTTACATTTCACTCTAAAGC